>WURT03064273.1:0-13717 GCA_009936505.3 Holothuria glaberrima | reverse complement strand
TCCTCCCTGAGGCGATAAGATGTAATCAGGCAGAGAAAGAGGATGTTACAAACCTTAAGAAGAACAGTTTCATCATGAGATTTCATTTTTTTTTCTTCTTAATATTTGAAACTGATCTAGCAAGGTTAAATTAAAGCACCTATTATCTAAAAGACAACTTAAACACCAGCAAGTTAAAATGCCTTCATACCTTTTGCATGAAACCATAAATGTTGATTTCAGGACTGCTACAAGATTCATTAACAGTGAATGTACAGTGTTAGATAGTAGCAATTCCTACCATTCTCCTACTAAACTTCTACATACTGGTTCACTTTAAGCTCATATAGGCTATGTGTGTTTTGCTGTCCCAGAATTTCTAAATATGGAACATACTGAAAAACGAAGCTTTTTTTGTTCACTAGTTCTACTGAACCCCTAAACACAAGCTACATGATTTATTACACTAATCCCTTTGAAGAAGACTGGCTTCTTTGATCCTGCCAAAGTTTGCCTCAGCACTTAATCATTATGATCAAATACTACATTTATACAACTGACAACTTTGAATTCATTCAATAAAAAGTCAGCAAGACAAGATTTGACATTTTGCTTCACTTCATCCTTTGAAGAAGTAATTGCTAGAAAACAGAAAAGAACTGATGTGTTAAAGATATTTGACTTAAGTTTATTGGTATATATTTTATATTAGAGGCCTGCAGTATTGTTGATCTCTGCTTAGGTCTACACACCTAGTACCTAATCACTGTAACTAAATTAATACAAATGGACCCACTAACAGTTCCTCTATCATTAGTGAGAACAATTAACAGTAGATTTGAAGCAGTGGTATCTCGCACATGATTAAATGTGAGAAACCAACTATTTTAGCATTTTAAGTGAAGGTGGTGGTGAGTGAGAAGGGGGTACATATTTTTTTTTTTGGGGGGGGGAATATTTTCTTGTAAATCTTCACCTTGCCAGGGAGAGAAATTTCCAGGGGGGGGGGAATTCCTATTGAACTGGCTATGGTAATATATTGTTTTAATGTAACTTGCATTATTTGGCTTAAATATATGACACAACCTGGTAGCTGTTTACACAATGATCATGAGCAAGCAGCATGCATAGCTGAAAAAACTGCAAACATGCATATTAAGAGCTGTGTGCCTGTGGTTCCAATTTGTTCGATTTGACCACGGAGCTAAATAGCTGTTGATTTGGCCAATTGGTAGCATGAGTGATTATTTTGTTAATAGGTCAAGTTAAATGCTGAACATGATGGTCCAGGACAAGACGGCTGCAATTTGTCCCATTTGCACTGGTATATTGATGTGATGTGTTTGGACACATGTAAAATATACAAATGATGCCAAATGATTCCATGTGGCATTATCTTGTAATTAAGCTGACTAGCACCCTTCATTCAAACAAAACATAAGTTTTTGCATGCATTGCTTCAGCAAAAACATGGTAATTTTGTGTGAATTTCCTCCAAGGTATCTTGATGAAATGAAACCAAATCTTCGGAACAGATGACTAATGAACATACACACTTTGAGCAAGAACAACTTGTAGACAACTCTGCAAATTTTTGAGCACAAAGAAGGGTAGCTGGGAATTTTGGCCCAAATTTAAAAATTGAGCTCTAGCCACTCCAAATAACTACCAATCAGCATGAAATTTGTGTGACACATTCTACATGTCCACCACATTTCACATCTGTACCTTTGAAGATCATCTTCATCATCTGCCATCTTATTTATTTTGTGTTTTGACTAGATCTGGTGGAAGTAATGTGATCATAACAGTTAGTATGAAGAATGGATTAACCTACTGTTATGACCACATAACTTCGACTAGATCATTAGAGAATCTGCTCCCTTGAAACTTGGACAAACTTATCCTGTCCTTGAAAACCTTGCTTGTTAAACAACTGACAAAAAGCCTCATTGTTGCAGATTACATGGTCCAGTGACAGCCTATTGTTGTTTGCGGTTTTCTATTGTTGAAAAATTGGCCAAGTCGTGACGCTATCGGCCAAGTCATGACGTCCACTTTCAAGGGGCAGAATTCTCTAATGTCTTGTCAAAGTAAAAAACAAATAACATTTGGGGCTGGGAAGTAGGAACTCTTTGCATGCATCCACAGCTTTGTAACTTGTTACATTAATAACAATACTAAATCAAGAACTGCTGATCAGTTCCTCCTTGATAACCTCTGTTACCATGGCATAGTCATACCTTAAATAATAAAGTCTTCACCCTCTAAAGAAAGCCTCAAAAGTAAAATGAAATTTATGCCAAACTAATTCTTCACCTGCTTGCAAGGGAAGTCACTAATTGTAGCTTATTTTTCATATAATCTATATCTTACATAGACAACTGGAATGATTTTCTTTTCAAAATTCTGGTAGTAGCAAACAGTATAAATTTATGCTAAACCCTTATCAACATTATCTTGAATCAGGAAGATGCTACTTCTCTCCCTGCTTGAATACATTTTACAATGGCCAGTAAAGCAGAACGGGACAATGTCACAGCGTCCAACTCATTGTATTTTACCTCTTTTTTTTAACACTCACCAAACTTGTATCCTTATTCATTTTGCTGTTTCTGTGAGGTCCTCAGAACTGGTTCCACTCTGGCAAGGTAAAGGGTTCAAAGTAAAAGCAGAAAAGGAGCCCAATGCGACATCTTTAAAGGGCGAGAGCAGTTGCCCCAAACTTATTTTGAAACAAGAGATAATCTAACAAATAGATCCTCTTATTTCCCTTTAAGTTTGGATCCTTCATGATATTTCAAAACATAAATATTGCATTTTCAAGGTAAATCAAGGAGTTACTATGCATGAAATTCACAATACAGGGTGAGTATCTACAAATATTGTCACATGATTCTCAAGAGCCATTCATGAAACAGGAGACCCAGGTGCACTCATCAAAACTGGGGTGACTGCATTTTGACATGTGAAAAAATTCAGGTTTTATTTGTTACTGATCTTTTTTGCAACTTCAGAATGCTATGTCTCGTTGATCTACAAACCACTCAATGCCCCAGCACTTCCTTTAAGGAAGTGATAGCATTTTTAATAGCAATGTTGTGATGTACAAGACACCTGGTAGTTGACTAGGCGATATGGCATCCATAACCAGAAATTGCTAGCAACCCTCTGCCTAAGCATACATAGGGAATAGCCCTAGAGTTCTAAATACAGTTGATAACTGAAATTTGATTGACATTCATTCAAACAACAGAGCTCTATAATCTGGCAAGTTGGTGAACAATGATTTGTACAGTCAGCTGTGCTCCCAATTAAGCTTGTGACACTCATCTGTTTGCCAGTTGGGCCTCCAACAACAAAGTTTACGCAGTGCAGACTTCTGTGGCTCTTTCATGGAGGTGTACTGAACAAGTGGTTTGGTTTAAAGGGGCTCATTGAGTTGATATCGATTATTTTTGTGATGAGTTTGATGGAAATCATTCCATGACAATGCTTCTAATTAGCCTCATTACTCATGCATCACTTCCTATAACTGTACTGAAAATGTGAGAAATTGTGTTTTTGTGGGGAGGGATTGCATATGATTACTACTGTATGGTAAAAAGTGTCTGGTCACGAATTTGCTATAAATGATTTTAATTATTAATTACCCTATTATTGCCATTTCAGTTGTGAGTTAGATGTGCAGAATCTCTTAGTTTGACCATTTACCATCAAGATGTGAGTAAATCTCAACAGATGTGAAAAACTATCATGAATTTTGTGTACCAACTCAATAAGCCCCTTTAAATTGGAGGAGGTGCCAGAAGTAAGCTTAGTATAATTAAAGGAAAATTATTACTCTCTGGGGTAGATTTGGAGAGCCTTCAAATCTAGCCCTTCTTTTCTGCCTTTGTGTGTGCGTATAAACACACAGGGCTGGAAATAGAAGAAGGCCATGACCGTCGTGTTTTTCACAATCCCCTTGCAGTCTTACAAAATGGCATACTTTTCAAGGCCACATTGTCCTTGGTTTATACCCTTTTTATGGAAATACAACCATACATATAACAGATAACACCATCTTCTGTTTGGTCTTGATGCCCTTTGAGATGCATAATGTGCCCTAAAAGCTAGTATGCAAAATACCTTGCCCTCATAACATCTTATTTCTGGCCCTAAACACATTTTTACATTGGTTTAAAGTTATATTTATACAAATGCTGCAAGGGACAAAATTACTCTCAATGAATTTTTTGGTTTACATCCCATCCAAACACCTGCCTAGGTAAATGAAGGTAAGAAAAAAAACAAAAAAAAAAATAACAGAAGTGACAAGAGCAGAATAAAAATTGAAAATGTCAATCAAAAAAGTTAATTAAATTTTAACCTGCAGTTGAAGCCTTAAAAAACAACACAAACAAACAAAAGAAAGGTGTGTGTCACCTCCAATATTAGTTTTCTGCTACAGGGAAAAAAAGAAATTATACATTTTCCTGATACATCTTCACAACAAATACAGAATATGCATTACAGTTGAACCAACTCATCCATGACCTTGCCCCTTGTGGAAGAACTCCCCCCATCTTACTCCTGTCATGATAAGAACTCTATGTATTATTGCCAATTCTTTAAATGCATTCAAAAATGTCACCAGTCTACTTTATATGGGGAAATCTCCCCAAGGCTAAGTTTTAAAGATTCTGTACGTTGCACACATTTTTGTGGAGTGAAGAGTTATCTCTGCTGTATTGAACATAGCCATGGATCTTAAATTTGTGAAAAATTCCCACTTATATATACAGTATGTAGTAACATACACCAAAATGACTGGTATGATGTAGGCATATTTTCTTTGAAGTAATACATCAAATGCACTCCAAGATCCTTGAATGGCAGTGCAGCTCACCAGGTGCATCTCTGATTCAAGGGTGCCACCAGTGGGAAGGGGGGAGGGGGGGAAGGGCCTCCCTGTCAGCAGGCCCGTAGCCAGAATAACCAATTTGGGGGGCACACTGATGTTGGAGTTTTGCCGGCCTAAAGGGACTCCAGATGCAAAATGGTGCGAAATTTTCCATTTTTTTCTTCCTATATTTGTATTCCAAATAGGCTAGTCTCATAATAAATTTTTCCACCTTCAGTGCAAGACATTTAATTGAAAATTTTTTTTGGGGGGGGGCATATGCCCCTGTGGCTATGTGCCTGCCTGTCAGGGAGGGCTGCCCCCTCCCCCCATCTGGAAATTTTCCAATTTTGTCAGGGCGACTTAATCCGTACAATAAAATATGAAATCCCAATGACCGTTAGTTGCCCCAATGACCTGCTTGATTTTGCTCATAGGAATGGCATATTCTTCAATAAAGACTCCAAATTGTCCACTTTACCTTAAAAGAAACCCAAATTTTGCAAATTTTCTTTCATAAAAATCCGAATTTTTCAAAATTAAGTTCTTCAATAGAACTCCCAAATTTCAAATTTTGGTAAAAAAAGGCAAGAATGTTTTGACGCACCAAGCACACCAAAATTTCATGTTCCTCGTCCTTTTGTCAACTAATTGCATTTGTCAGGCTTTGGGTCCCTGGCCCCTTGTCAGAGAGCTTGGTCCCCTTTTCAGGCAAATCCTGGCACCACACCTGCTCTGATTGCAAAATTCTGACAATGTACCTCTTTTCATATAACCTTTTTATGTAACCCTTCAAGAGGGCACTGACTAAATATTTTCATTTCTCTCCCCCCCCCCTCCCATTCCTAATTCAAAAATGCCTTCCTACTGCTATGTTAGCCCCTCCCTCAAACCCTCTCCTATGGAATCTACATAGATAATATTACTTATGTGAGATGCTGACATTCTTCTGTCTTACAAAGCTAAGACAATCCCACAGGTTTTTAAGCAAATTTGTTACTTTAAATGATGTTCAATCCGTCTGATTATATACTGTATTGCAATGTGAGAAGCTCAATGATGCAGTCAGTCTCTAGCTGTGTAGTTACTGTAAGCACACCACAGATAAATAATGCTTACTTCTCCACTGCAATTTATTCACTCAATAAAAAATGGATGTTTTAAGTAGGGAAACTGACTGTAGAATTTGATAAATAAAATATACTATAGCAAAACAGTAGAAATTTGATAAGTTCTGTTAGAAACAAGCAAAATTCTATGGCAAACTGTCAAGAGTGACACTGACAAATCACTGTCTTCTTTCACTTCAATGACTTGTTCTAGCCTTATCACTGACCATTTCCATGCAACCTGTAACATCCCGATACTACTATTCACTAACACTGCCTATTCGTTGTTCTGTACTGCAGAAATTTTATCAACATAATTAATGCATTAACAGGATCTGTGTGTACATCACAGCCAACCTAAACAATTTCAGTATCCTAGACGCCACGTTCTCTAAACAATAAATACCTTTATTTAATTCCATAACTGTGTGCCATTCAATCCACAAGAAAGCAATATTAGTTTTTCAATTTACAGCTGTTGAGTATGAAATTATTGCTTTTTTGAAAGGCCACAGTCAAATGCTGGACATGCCTTGCTATGCATTGTCTTTAAAAGTCTTAATGGCCTGGTGATCCTAACTGCATGAAGGAGCTGTTTTTGTCAATGAAAGGTTTTAGTGTGTAATATAATCAGTTTGTACAGCAAAACACAGTAAAGTTGGAGTGTACTGTATGTGCTGAACATTTTTTGAGGGAAACTCTGTTAGATTGCAAATTTTGTTCAAGTAATATCTGAGATGTTTCAAAAGCCCTATGTACATACAAAATGATGTGATTAGTATTACAATAATATGGTTTCTTTTTTGTTTTATTTTTTATTTTGTGGTTCTCTGTCTGTTACTCTCATCTGCTAAATATTAGCAACTACACACAACATGGCTTATAGGCCCTGATGATATTTTTCGTTGGGGAGCCATTTTTGTCAAGAAAACATACTGCCGCAGAAAATTGCCTAGTCTTTTCATAAAACCTGCCAGAGAAACAGCTTTAACAAAACTCCAGGGGACTGCAACCCAAGCTCCCCTAGCTCATATGCCTATGCATGGCTTCAAGCTGTTAGGGGTATACTTGAAAATGTTATAAGAATACAATAACTAACAGACTTTCCAAATATCCTTCAGGGCAAAAGCTAATAACCAGTGATCTGTCAATGTTGATTTAATACACAAGCATGTCATTTTGTTGTCTATGAATGTAATTTTTTTTTAAGACTTGAACTGTATTTCCAGAGTGTAACCTTACAAAATGTTACCCTTTGGATAATACTTCCTTCTTTTCAAATAGTCCATGCATTTTCTGTGCAAAAGGTTGATGTGGAATTTTCATTTCTCTCATTCATGTATTATCTTGGATATCTTTTTTTTTTCATCATTTGGCCTGATCACTTTCATAGCATTATCATATTAAAGTTTTCTTTATTTTGAACTATCTGACACCAAATTATTGAATTTTTTCATTTCGAGTTTTGGACACATAAAATGTTCCATTTTAACCTCAGTGATAACACCAGGGTTTTTGCCTTGGGACATAGATAACACATTCAAATGCTTTTGGCATATAATGCTACTGGACTGGACACCTGCTAACTATTGTTCGAGTCAAATGTGCTTAAAAATATTTTAAAAACATTGTTCAATGTCATGAGCACCGTCCTGCACTGGCCTTAAAGTTCCTTCGTTTATATGCAAGGGCAGATACAGTACAGGATTTCAGGTACGGTTACACCTCTAGATTCTGGCGTTTCTTTGTTCCAATTTCTCCATGTTCCAACACTTTCACATAACCCTAAAACTATCATCCTATAAACCTAATCCTTACCTGTTACCCCAACACTGACCTCAATGTAAATTTGTCAGATTATACTGTACAGATGTCAGAACAGAGATCGGTCTCCTTCAAAAACAAGGGTAAGGGTTAAGGGAGTGAGGGGAATCTGGTCTTCAAGCCTGAAAGGGGGTTGGTTTAAGCCCAAACTTTGCAAAAAGACTGTAAAAAATGTCATTCCAGCTCCAAGCTCGAAGGGAGAGGGTTTCTAAACCATCCCCAGGACTTACCATTGTGTAACTGACCCTTCATAGCCAACGCACATCACAATCTCTGGTGTTGGACATTATTTCAAACTAGAAGATCAGCAGCATACTGTACATAATCACCCATGTTATCAACATCATACTGTAATACCTCACATATATAAAATACATACAAAGCTATGGAATTTGGGTACAAAAACTTCTTTGCAAGGGATTTAGAACACAAACTGACTACTTCATTCATGAATTCAATCATATTTTTTTTTTTATTGCCTTTTCCAGGAATACACTTGATATCTGGTCTGGCCGGATTATCTTGCTGTGTTATGAAAAATACCTTGAACTGGTTCTGGCCGCATCTCCTTAGATATACTGCCAGATTTTCTCAAATTCTGGCCAATTTCCTCTGTCATGTACACTGTAGATAATTTTACATTCATAAATTTATTAAATATCTTTCTAAGGGTTTTTCATTTTTTTTTCTGTACATAATTCACTTCACAAGGCTAGTTCCATGTGGTACTGATAGAAATACACAATTAGTTGCATGATGGGATGCTAGCCTAAGAGAAGCTGACAAGAAGTACAATTTCAAAGTTAACCTTTTTGTTATTTATCCAGCATAGGCAACTTTTACAGTGTTCAAGCTTATATAAATTTCTCCCAATAAGCTCCTGATTCATAAAAGTGTGATTGACATAATGCTAAAAACAAATCAAAACATTTGTTGAAACATTTACTCTAATCTTACTCTGATCTTCAGGCTTGACTACACAATCATACATTTGTACTAAAGGAAACTAATCATACAAATAATTTCTCCTCATATTCCCACTAGGGGTATTCAGCACTATGTATTTTATGCCATATACATTACTCCCAAACCTCTGGGAATTAAAATATTCTTTATTGTTGAGTTTTGCTGTCTATTGCTACATATGGGGTGTACTCTGCAAGTTTAGGCACAATTTCTCTTACATTGACCATACAAACTGAACTACATGATAAGAATAGCCTGAAATGTTTTGAACATTTGTGGGAAACTAAAACATGCAGCTAAAAATTTGAATACTGTCATGTACATGGTGGTGTATGTTCAACTTTGATGGAAAGCCTGTGTATACAGGATTACACCTTTGTTTGCAAAAATCTTAATTCATACAAAATTATGATGGTTTTGAACAAGTATATGTCATATAGACAGGCCTTTATTACCAATCAATTATTCCTCTGTTTCAACATCTCTATTTTCTGGCATGCATTTTGTAACTTTAACACTTTCACCCTAACCCTACCCTTACCTAATCCCTATCCTTACACTGACTTTCATGAAGACTTGTCAGAATATAGTCTGAAAAAAGAGACATCAGAACAGAGAGCAGTGAGTCTTACAAGGCTTATAATCTAATGGATCTGACATTTTCAAAAATTAGTTCATGTAAGTTCAATCTTTCAGCTTCTGTTCTGCACCATTCTAAACCCTACGAAATCACACCAGAATGTACATAAGGGATATCATGAAGTCAACCATCACTAGCTTACCAGTGCTACTTTCCCTATCCATTCCCCCACCCTCTTATTGCCCATGGATTTCATTTCTAATGTTTCTCTTCAAGGTAAAAACTTTGGTTCTGGCCAAACTTCAAATAACATTCAGCAAAACCCAGTTCTGACCAAGTCCTAATATTTGCATCGGGTGCATCCCAGCTTTTTCCAAAGTGAGAACCTTTCATGACACAACTTTTGTCACTGAAAGGTAACTGCACTCTATTAGTTTACATCATGGTAGGTAGCCCCCACAGCAACTGAAATTTCCAAGAAAAATATGCAATTGTCATCAGTTCAAGTTGTAAGGGTTAAAATTAAAAAAAAAAAAGGTTTTGCAAGGGGCAAATAGAATATCTGCCTGGGCAAGGAGGCAGCTCCCTGGACTGTGGACAGTGGCAAAGCCAGGCTCTGGTTGAAATCTTTGGATCCAAATTTAGATTGGTTCCTAATTTCACTCTAAAAGAGTGAGTTTTCACTCTAAAGGTTTACGAGAGTAAAAGACCCTGAGCTGTGAATTTAATGACAAGGTTACACATTGCATTGTGGCAGTAATGTGGAAATCAATGTTTATTGTATTTACAGATTACACATTCAAATGTTTAATTTAGTGAGGACTAACGAAGGGTGGGGGTTGGGGTACAATTTTTACAATCATTTTTTTTTTGTGTTCATTAATCTAACTTAATCCAGATGCAGAAAACTGATTTTGCAGCATTGCTATCTACTCAAAACATTATCACTATCTTGCAGGGTACACTTCCTTGATAATGAAGGTGGTAGGTATATGAAAATTGAATGTTGAACAGATCATTGGAATGAAGGAAATAACTTATCTGTTCATGACATGGGATTCTTGTGACAGATTTTTTTTTCACTTTTTTTCCTTTTGTTACAAAAAGTTTGGTAAAAATACCTACGTGTGTAAAATAATTCCTCCCTTTATCTAATAGAGGTGTATACAAAATTTGCCACAAACTTTTTCTTTGCATTTGCATGATGTACGAAAAGAAATGTAAAATGTAAACAATGTAAAACAAAAACTTACCTCTCTTCCATTTGCAATCCGGTTATTTTTATGCAATTTAGCTTTGACCCAAGTCTCAATTTGCACATTGAACTTCATGAAAGTCACATACAGTCCATAAATAGTCAGCAAAGCCAGAGATTCATACCATGCGATTTCATAGTCGTTGAAGCATGCTATCAAAACAAGTATGCTTGCGCAATAGAACAAAACGTCCCGAAAGAGCGGCCACCAAGTTAGTTGAAGGACTGCTTTGCTGAACACTGTACACATGCCAATGACAAAAAGAATGTTAAACACTGCTGATCCCACAATGGTCCCTATGCCAACATCGCTTCTTGCTAAAAATACACCAATGATGCTTGTAGAAAGTTCAGGGGCACTACCTCCAGCAGCCATGAAAGTGGCACCTGCCACATCATCTGATATCTGCAATTTTTCTATGATTACACCCAAAGCTGGTACAAAAAATTCATCACATACAATAGCAAGGGCCGCAAACATGTAAACCATACCCACGATATGTAAAATAACAGCACCTTTACGTTTTTGTTCCAGTGTGAAAACATCCGGAGGATAAATACCGCTGTTGTTTGATGAACTTGTGCTTAGCAAACGCCTCCCGCAACCATGATGGCCATCAGAGTTCACTTGAGACAGCGAGGGGAGTTTTACTTGTTGACTGTTGAGTCGTTCATCACTAATGGGGGCATCGATCCCAAAGTAGAGTAAAAAAATGGTAAATACAAAAAGAAGGATTCCAACTTTCCACCACAACAGACACTGCCTTCTCCTGGATCTCATTTTGAATTCTGATTTAGCAAATATCAGAAAAAAATAGTTATTGCAGCAACACTGACATCACTCTAAAGCAAGGTATATGCTCTCTATATAATCCCTTCAATGCGTTTCTAAGCTCAGTTGTACTCATTCCCCTTCGTAGCAACAGATCCACATTCCAGTAACGAGAACTGGGAAGATATTAACGAGTTTGCTTCTGAAATTCATCTCAGTCAATGCCTGACAAGTTTAATGAGAAGATGGAATTTGTGAACCTTCCTTTCACTTCCTCTGTTTCATCTCAGAAGATGATCTGCAGGGAGAAGATGTGATTGGTCAGTGAAAAATCTCCTGAATATCAAGTAGATGAGCGTCAACAATGACCCAATAATGTCTTCAACCCAAAGAACTGATGTGGTTAATGCTTCCAACACAGATAGGGAACGAATGGCTCAGAGGATATAGAAGGTCTTCAAGTGATGAGAACACAGTATACACAGAGCAGGTGGACCAAAGTAACAGGTGATGATGATGGGAGTGACCTAGTGGGTGTTGAATGTATGACAAGAGTAGGATGACTCTTACAACTGTACACTATAGGAGAGGGTTTTGTTTGGTACATTCAATGGATTCCACATCAGAAAAATAACTTGTGTTGGAGGAGAAGATGTGAGAGTAGTTGTTAGACAGACCTTCAAGTCTACAATTATGTAACATATTATGTGAGCAGCGCACTGTAAATTAAAAATTTTTGTTGCTGTTATATACCAAGACCTTTTAGTTATTTGCACATTTCAAAAACATCCTTTCAAAATTCTTGGGTATATGATAAATGTGGGACTACTAAAAGCAGCTTGAAGATCAAAACATCTCATATCCTGCAATGCTGTTACATTATTCACAGGCGTAGAAGGCTGTTCGAGACTGGGGGCTGAATCTTGTTTTGGATTGCCATCCGGGGAGGGGTCTAAGGGAAGTGGGTGTCCCCCTCCCCTTTGAAAAATTTTTGGTATTTGAGGGTCCTTAAATGCAATCTGGTGCATAATTTTTAGACAAATTTTGAGGTAAATTACTGCAAATTTTTGACATTTCTTCCAGAAGAGACAAATAAGGGGTTTTCATCTTTGGATCTGGGGGCGGAAGCATAGTTTGGCTCCCACAATTTTGACTGGGGGCCCTCAGACCCTCACCTCCTAGGCCTATGAGATTATTCCCATTGTTATTCCAATTCATCGACTAGCAAAGTTCAAGTGATGCCCACTTAACTAACAGATAGCCTACTCTTGAAATTTAACAAGGTGAATCCTCATGGAAGACCATAAAAATGTCCAAAAGCAAAGTAATATTGCTCATCATCACGATCAACAAATTGAGTATGGATAAACTGATCAAAAGTTGGTTTCAGTCAATGCCTTCCACAATATGTCAAAGAAATATAATTTTTTAAGCACTAATTATGCAAATGTTAAGAGGGAAGGAGAAACTAAAAACTTCTTTCACCCTTGATAAAGCTCTCCAAATATTTTTTCAGAGGAGGATCCACCCCTCTCTAATTTTATTTTCTCCTTAGTTCTAGCACATCTAGGAACATAGTATGCACTCTCTGACCTTCACACCAGTCTTATTTTGTATACATACTGTAGACTTAAACTTTAAATATACTGAAAGGTTGTACCAAGATTGTATTTCTCTGGGCTTACAAAGTCTAAGATGGTTGATCCTTCTTCAGTCAGTGATGGCATTATTTACCTGCAGAAGAAAAAAAAAGACAAAACACTTGCTTTATTTAGAAGTGAAATTGACTCTCAGGGCATTGGGGAGATTTAATTGGCCTGGGATGTGGATCCAATTATAAAAGACATCATACACCATAGTCAGACTGTATTGCATGCAAACATATTTCTAATTTAAAAGGTAGTGCATTAGACAACTTATGAGCTAGGCACAGTGCTTTTTCTGAAAAGTTGAGCACAGCAGACAGATTTAGAATGCGAGTAAAAAAGGAAAGTTTTACAAATAACAGACACTTGTAATACACATGATATACCTGTGAAACATGTGGACTATGCCCTTACTCTAGTAACTCCACTTCAAATCTGGAGTCCAGCCGTATTAAGCACCTTTCATGTAGAATGGAGCATAATCACGCTATCTTTTATTATTAAGAGCTACATGCAAGCATGTGTCGCCATTAGGACAGCGCCACTGAGGAGTAACTATTGATAACAATTTGAATTGGCATAGTCATATTGACGCTACCGTTAAAAAGCTTAGTTCTAGAATGCATTGCTTACGTAAACTCAATTATTTTAATGTTAATCCGAAAATTTTACACATGTTTTATAACTCTGTCATAGCTAGT
>WURT03064262.1:0-13717 GCA_009936505.3 Holothuria glaberrima | reverse complement strand
ATTATAATTTTATCTACCGTACCATTTTCCCGGTACAGGCTAAATGCCGCTTCTGGTACTACATCTCAACGGTTGCACAGTCATGGCATGCATTGTAAAGCATGCCTTTTCGCACAAACGAAATTCATGGAAGACTGTGCGAGACTTATTTCTTTCGCACCTTATCAGTTCCGGTGTTTTGTATGTGTTAGACCCTCCCTTGAGTGGGTTTAAAATTGAAGAACTGAATAATGTTTCAATGCAATGATTAAAGAAGTAAAGTGCCTTCAATACAATATTTTTCGGGGCGCTTCGCGCGCTTTTTCCTTCTTGCTTGTTTGTTGCTATAGTGCCAAATGGTTCATTATAAGCAAAGCCTTCTCCACTTCTGTTTTAAGTATATCGTTTCAGCTGATTTAAAATAAAAGCACCAAACAGTCAGTTAAAGCTGTAGTGAGACGTCTGACTAGTGACCAGTTTGTATTGGGGATGACCCCTTTGGAAAATTATGTTTCGGAACAGCTCCGAAATTTAAAAAAGTGCTATCTATTCTTCATTTTCAAGTGTCAACATGCTTGAATTTTTCGTCATTTAAATGGAACAATCCAGAAAACCAACATTTTATGTCTTCTTGGCAAGGCTGAAACCTACTGTGACACAATGAAAGAAACAACAAAATATTTAAAGGTGGAGCTCTTTTTATACAAATGGTTCAAGCCGCTTTGCCTGTTTCCCCTGTGTTTTGCTCCGCCCTTATGGAGTAGCGACTGGCTGATCGCCTGATATAGTTGGAATTATTTTTAAAGATAGATCACGACTGACGTCCTGAGATGGTTTTTGAAGAGCTTTTAAAAACTATATGGCGCATCTCTGTAATACATAATAATAACCACACTCCTGATGTACTATCCGGAGCGGATCATTGATATTGCCCGGTGAGGCGGGTCGTCCGGACCTCCCTGCATACGGACTTGATTTTGCCCCCACAACCAAATTTCTTAGAGCCGCCCCTGCTTGTCCCTCCTATTCCTGCTTCCCATGACAAACATACGGTATGCCCCTGCAATCTCTGCATTCCTGTCTACTTGTTCTTAAAACAGAAGCATAACAGTATAAACGAGTACATACGTTTATACTGTTGTGCTTCTGTGTTTAGTATAGGCGCTTATACTGTTGTGATTCTGCCTTTAGAACAATTAGTCTTGTGCTTCTGTGTTTAGGATACGCTTATACTGCTGAGCTTCTGTGTCTAAAACAAGTAGTGCCACAGAAGCTACAATCCCTTACACTTGGTTGTTAACTCGCACAGAAGGGGAGCACAGAAGGGGAGCACAGAAGGGAAACAGTGCTCTTTCTCTCCCTCTCTCTTCGATCTGTAATGACCCACCTAAAATTCCGGTAGTCTAGTTCAAATTTGAATTGGACTTACCGTGAACTTACGCATACTTAAACTGTACCCAACGGGACTCAAAGGGACTTCAACTGGACTGAACTGGACTGGACTGGAACCAGTTGATTTTTATAGGACTTTTTCGAGTACCACTATTCCATGGCGAGATTGCTATGGAGACCGGACTGAACCTCAACTAGACCGACCGTTAACCGTTGAGGGGAATTGTTACTGTATAGGGCGAGTTTAGAGTACCTTTAAATCCCTTTGAACTGGGTCAGTAAATTCCAGTTGAAATTTTCACGACAAATTCCTATTCAACTGGTCTAAGAGAGTCTGGTTGAACGTACCACAATACGGTCCAATTAGACTGGAATGCATGGTCCTGTAAGTCCAGTTAAACTGGTCAAAATATAGGCTAATTGAAGTAGTCTAGTAAAGTTCACTTGAAGTGATCACAATATTTTAGGTCTAATTGAACTAGTCCAGTAAAGTCCAGTTGAACTAATTTCAACAAAGTCCTATTGAACTAGTTTTCAGTTAAGTCCAACTAAATTGATCACGACATTTAGAGTCCAACGTAACTTTTCCAACTAAGTCCAGTTGAACTAGTCACAATAAAGTCCTGTTGGAATGGTCCAGTTAGTCTTAGTCTAGTCCTGTTGATAAAGTCCAATTGAACTGATCACAATAAAATTCTATTGAGCTATTCCAGTAGAGTCAAGTTGAACTGATTGCAATATTTAAAGTACTGGTCCAGTAATTTCCAGTTGAACTGATCGCAATCAAATCCAATTGAACTGCATGGTCCACGAAATCCAAGGTGAACGTATCCAAGAAGTTTCAGTTGACCTAGCACTGAAAAGTTTAATTGAACCAGTCAGTGAAGTCCAATAAATTGGACGGGCAAAATTCACTTGAACTGGTTCAGGAAGTTCAATCTATAGGTGGTCAGCACCAGTCCAACTAAAGTGTTCCAGTAAAGTCCAATTGAACTGGTTCAGGTTGTACACTTGAACTAGTCAAGTAAAGCCTAGTTAAACTAGCCACCTTTTTAAGTCAAGTTCAACCCATCCAGAAAAATTTTATTGAATTCAAATAATTTTACCTGATTTGCATAATCAAGTTAAAATGTATTTCATCAGATCAAACCTTTTGTAATATTTTCTGCCACCGTTTCTCTTTTTCAAATTCATTCCAAAATGTGCACTTCACACACTCATACCATTTATAACAATATTATTTCTTCATTGAATTATTTTTAACATTTTTATGTGGATGACTTTTTTGAATTTCCGCAAGATACATGTCTTGACACATCACCGAAAAGTGGTTGATTTCCTTCACAATACTACCGCAACAAATAATTGGTCAATTAAGTTTGTTGGTTATGTTCAGTTTAGGTTGTACCTTGATGACGTAGCTCTTTTGGGAGCAGAGCTCCTTCGGTAGTAACGTTTGGTTTCGTCCCTTGGCTCTTCGCCAGAGAGTCAAAGGGACTTCGGAAAAAGTGGTATCAACATATATACAACAAAAATATCAACATATATAGAGGCCTTTTGGATAAGACAATGTAATATCAACATATTAAGAGGCCTTTTGGATAAGATCATGTGGATTATCTGTCCTTTTCAGTCAGTTAAGTTTGTGTCCTTTTGGGGACGTAGCTTCCTAAGGAAGCAGAACTCATTGAGGAGAAAACGTTTGCTTTCGCCCCTTTGCTCTTCGCCATAGAGTCGAGGGGACTTGGAAAAATCTACATATTTATATACATATATATATATATAGAATCAAGGAGACTTTGGAAAAAGTTATACTAAGCAATAAATCATCAGTTTTTCTTTCGCCCCTTGGCTCTTCGCCAAGGGGTCGAAAGGACTTCGTAAAAAGTGGTATCAACATATCTAGAGCAAAAATATCAACATATATAGAGGCCTTTTGGATAAGACAATGTAATATCAACATATTAAGAGGCCTTTTGGATAAGATCATGTGGATTATCTGTCCTTTTCAGTCAGTTAAGTTTGTGTCCTTTTGGGGACGTAGCTTCCTAAGGAAGCAGAACTCATTGAGGAGAAAACGTTTGCTTTCGCCCCTTTGCTCTTCGCCATAGAGTCGAGGGGACTTGGAAAAATCTACATATTTATATACATATATATATATATAGAATCAAGGAGACTTTGGAAAAAGTTATACTAAGCAATAAATCATCAGTTTTTCTTTCGCCCCTTGGCTCTTCGCCAAGGGGTCGAAAGGACTTTGGAAAAAGGGATAACATGCCATAATATATCCGCTTCTCGGCCTTTTGGCTAAGATCATGTGTAGTGTCTGTTCTTTTCAGCCAGTCAAGAACGGGACCACGTAGGTATGACAGACCCATCAGATGGAAGTCTGAAGGTCGAGAGATTGGTCAATTTAGTTTGTTCTCCAGTCGGGGACGTAGCTTCTTTGGGGAATAGAGCGTCTTCGAAAGTAACGTTTGGTTTCGCTCCTTGGCTCTTCGCCAGAGAGACAAGGAAACTTTGACAAAAGAATAGATATCATGCAATAATATATCCTGGATGGTGTTTCCTTTCTTCAAGTGCATTTTGGAGTACACCACTACATCTAAACTACCCTTTTAGTAGTGGCAGACTTTTGAGCCCCCGCTATTAACAAATATATAAAAACAGTCTTCCTGCATGTGGTGTCTTTAATTTAAAGGCTTTTTACTTTAGATTGATCCAAGGAGTAAGCTATGACCACAAAGCCTTTACTAGGTGTGTCAAATAATCAAAATCAACGAAGCAGACTGGTCTCTTTACCGTAGTAGTATTCTAAAGTGGCCAGGTTAAAATGGTTTCAATATAGTATAGTACATAGAATAATTCCAACAAACAATTTGTTTGTGTATGATATAATTTAAAACAAGCGACAAATGTTATCTTGCCATGAGCCAACAGAGTCAATAAAGCATTTATTCTATAACTTTTCTCACTCAAGTAGACTCTGGCAAAATCTACATATTTCTTTAAGTAATGCTGGTATTCAAGGGGATACACTGGACATTTCTACAGAAAGGTTCAGCTTCGGTGTAAAATGGGAGATTCCCAAATTGTGATTAAATGTTTAGTCACTGAAGAGTACACTTCTCATTAATTACTCTTACAATTGTTGGGATAAAATGAAGGTTTTTTCCCCCACTTTTGGTAACAGGTACACGTACCCTTGTCCATGTTCAAGGCCGGGGACACATCCCCTTGCCCATAATTGATTTTGCCTCTATTGATAGTTAATATCAAAAGGAGATGAGATAGCGCTTAGACTTTAAAGCATCCAATCAGTTATGTCCCCGATGGCTTTTGTGATCACCGATGACACGATGCTGGTAATTCATTCATTTCACTCAACGAAAATTCGACTGTATCCTATTTTGGAAGTAGGAGTTTGATTTCTTACACATTTACATATCACACAATATTAGGAATCTTTGAATAAAACTACGGTAAGGTTAGGATTATTTCCGGTTATCAAGAAAACGTTTTGGGCTTCTCTTCTCCTATTACCTGTGGCCTTTTCAAACTGACAGTACGGTTCTCCCTCCCACTGATTGGCTCACTCAGTTACTTTGCAATACGAGTTGCCGTACATCTCAGTGGGGGAGCCAACCAAGTACAACATATAGTCGGTTTTGGCTAACCCGGGATTCGAATGCACACATAGTTTCTTACTTAGAAACGTAAACATTTTCTAATTCTTGAAAAAAACTGACAGGTCACTCTCCCTGTTTGTTAATTGGTTATTTTTTTACATCTTGATCCGAATTGCCGTATCCTCCAATTTGGCGAGAGCTACGTAGGAAACATGACCTACATAGAACTAACACGGCTATTTCGGCTCACCAGGGATCCGAGGTTACCCTCATTTAGTAAAAACAGTTCAGGGGCGTAGATTTCTTTTCAACTTTGAGGGTACGGGGTTAATTGTCATAAACGTAGAAACTGTGCATGCGAAGCGGGCACCGGGAGTGAGAATCCCATAACTGGTGGGGTCCAGGAGCCCGCCTTTACCTTTACCTGTCTTCCCGTAGCCGAACCCTACAGCCTCTTACTTGTAAATAAATCTACCATTACAACCCAAGGCTTACGGTCCCGCTCAATGGGTACCAAATCCTCACCTAGGCCAAATTCAACTCCGGTTTTGCCCCACCAAATTATATTTTCAATAGAGTGCACGCACGTCTACTTCCCTAAGCTTGCTTGCTTCCAAACCACAAGGTTCCAGTGAACTGTGGGGCGTAGGAAATCAGTAGTAAATGTCTGCACTCGAGAAGACTCATTCCGCTATGACTTTGCCAAGCACTCCGACGTCGGTGTTTTCCCCATTACCAGAGACTAAAGTGAAAGATGCTTTCCCATTTAAAGAAGAGGACAATACAGTCACAGATATAACCTTCCTGAAGAGCAGGGATAAAACCCCCGGAAAAAAAAACAGAAAAGACGGACTCATCCATCTTTAAGAGGCTACAAACCAGACGGTCTGCCTCAACAAGGAAGCCTTTCTTAAACAAGGGCAAGTAATCTAAGAACTAAATCAGGAGCTAATGGCTCTCGTAATGGCAGCTGCCTGATCCTCGTAGCCAAGTCACTTCTCAGACTTCCAGGCTTCTTCCCTTACTCAGAAGACTTCCAGACCATTGGTAATGAAATCTTTTCGAGAAAAGCTGGATTTGGCCGAGAAGGAGGCAAGAGAAAACATCGCCTGTTATCAAGAAAATAGAGATCTTTATTGCAGAACCCTAAAAGGGATGCAATGCACTATCCTCGAAAGGCGCTTTTACGAGCCATTATCGGTCATTTGGTTCTTCATAAAAATGAAGCCTTTCCTACTTAAAAGATAACGGAGTAACACTCCCTCGACGTGGAGAGGTATCATCCTCCCCATCCTAGTGAAAGGTACTTCTGGTTATATATATCAGAAACCAACACCTACAGAATGATTCCTTTTCAATAAAATGAAACTCTAAAACAGTTTACGGAAGAAAATATCAGAAACAGAGGCGCAGAGCCTAAAAGTCACGTATAAACATGTCAACTCGGGATTCTCAAGTTTAACTCACTGCCATCAGAGCTTTAGCTTCCTCTGTCGGCTGCCTTAACAATTCCAACAGGGTATAAAATCGGCCATTATCGTGGTTCCGTGTTCCAAGCTGCTCCTTTTCAATAAAGGTACCTTGTCGCAGAGATCCGTTGAAGTCGCAAGTCTGTGCTCCTCCTGAATAACCTGAAGAGAAATTTCCCCATTTTGTTAGGTTCAGGCAGTGTTTTTCATCCTTCCTTTACATCGTAATGATTTTTTGACCTAACCATTATGACACTGATGTTTATTTATTTTTTGGGGGGGGGGGTTGACTCGAGCCCATGCATTGACTGCTTCAGTTCACTTCAAGAAAAGTTTCAATAGCTATAGGTTGCACCTCAGTGTCAAAACATGCATGCAATCAAACTATCCTATTACACCTGCCGTGTATTTACTTTTTGCTGCACACTGGAACATCCAATTAAGAACATGAACGATTGTGATGAACTAGAACTAGATTGTGATGGTTATTTACATGACAACAACCCAATGGCAAGAAACGCAATTTTGAATATGTTAAATAATTACGACCTAAGTGACCCTTGAAGGGTTATTCATCCTAACAGAAAAGTTTATACTTGGAGAAAGTAGACTCCTTTGAAGCAAGCAAGTTTAGATTATTTCCTTATTTCAAAAGAATTATTACATTTTCTCGACTCTGTTGATATTGGCCTCGGTTATATGACGGATCATTCTTTAGTGCAAATTAAAGGTACCTTAAATAATCAATCCCGAGGTTGTTCTTATTGGAAGTTTAACACGTCACTTTTACGAGATAATGTGCATATTAATTTATTTCGAGGTGTGATACGACAGACCGTGTCTAATTATGTTGTCACTCCAATTAATGCTAAGAACCTTGATAACATCCCTTAAACGCACATACAGTTTAGAATTTGTGATTTTCATTTCTTAGAGATTTTACTTATGAATATTCGTGGGCAATCGATATCGTACTCTTCATGGAGAAAGAAGGAATTAATTTAGAAAGAGCATGAACTGGTAGATGAAACTGAGTCACTAGAAAAGAATCTCACAGAAGAGTCTATTAACACAATGCAGGATAAGAAGAATCTTCTTGAAAGTATTCGAAAGCAGTCTTTAGAAGGGGTGTCCTCAAAGCACTTGCACGTTGGTATGTGGAGGAAGAAAAGCCTACGCGTTATTTCTTGTCACTAGAGAAAAGAAATTTTACTGATAAAAGTATTTCAAAGTTAATAACCCCAAAAGGTATCATTCATGATCAGCGTGCCATTTTAAACGAAACCAAAGTGTTTTATGAGAATTTGTACTCAAAACAAAATTTAGATACATCCTACAATCTACGTAATATATTTAATGATTGTAATATAAAAACTTTAAGTGATCGTGAAGCACATGGTTTAGAAGGAGAGCTTCAAAAGGATGAAATTCTCCTTGCTCTTAAATGTATGGCAAATAATAAATCTCCGAGTCTAGATGGATATCCTGTAGAGTTTTTCAAGTACTTTTGGAATGACATAGGGGAGTATATTCTTAGAACGTTAAATGACTGTTACAAAACAGGGTTACTCTCAGTTACCTTTTCTAGAGGTGTTATCACACTCATTCCAAAACCAAACAAAGATAGAAGGTATTTGAATCATTGGCGACCGATCACGTTACTGTCTGTCATTTATAAGCTTGCTTCAAGTTGTATTGCCAACAGATTAAAAAATGCTTAACATTCTCATCTCTTCTGATCAGAAAGGTTTCTAAAGGGAAGGTATATCGGAGAAATCATACGACTACTGTACGATCTAATGCTTTATACTGAGTACAATGACCTCCCGGGACTTCTAGTCTCAGTGGAATTTGAAAAAGCAGTTGAGTCTGTAGATGACAACTTTTTATTTAATGTTCTCAAGACTTACAATTTTGGTCCTACGTTCATTAGATGGGTGAGGTTTTTCTTGAAGAATAGTAAAGTTTGTACTTTAGTGAATGGTCATCTATCTCCCTTTTTTGAGATACAGAGGGGTGTCGGCAAGGAGATCCGCTGTCTCCTTACTTATTTCTTCTTTGTGTGAAGGTTTTAGGTAATCTTTTCAGGAAGGACGATTTAGTGAAAGGTATACGTGTTGGGGAAAGGGAATTTGTAATTAGTCAGTATGCTGACGGCACTCTTCTTATTCTCGATGGATCTGAGGACTCACTGTCTAGAGCGTTGCAAGTCTTAGACGAATTTTATTGTATGTCAGGGTTAAAACTTAATTAACACAGGAAAAACAAACGCCGTCTGGATTGGTTGCAAAAAGAATTGTAACCCAATTTTGCCGAGGTGTAATTTGAATTGGGTTGAAGATAATTTTACTGTTCTTAGTGTCACCTTTAATACGGATGTAAATCAAATGATTGATCAAAACTATAACAAAGCTTCAGAGGCTATTAAAGGAGTTTTAACACATTGGTCCAAACGTCAGTTGACGGTATTGGGTAAAATTACTATCGTTAAATCACTCGCCCTTTCAAAACTAACTTATATTATTATGACTCTTCCAAATCCAGACAGCAGTTTTGTTACCAATTTGCAGCGTTTGTTTTTCCAGTTTATCTGGAGTAAAAAGCCAGACAAAGCTAAAAGGACCCAGTTTTATAATTCATATGAAGAGGGCGGCGTTAAGATGGTAAATATTAATGCTTTTATCAATTCTATTAAAATTTCATGGATAAGGCGAATTTATAATGGTAATAATGATTGGTGCATCTTATTTCATGATATGCACAGAGACCTAGGCGATTTGTTTAGTAAAAGTATGCATTACATGACTTCTTATATTAACACAATGAAAAACTCCTTCTGGGCTGATGTGCTTACCGCTTGGGTAAATCTCAATAAAAGTATGGCTATAAGAAAACCCGTAGAATTCTTAAGTCAAAGGGTATGGAACAATGATCTGTTCCAAATAGATGGCAATCCAGTGTATATTCCTGCTTTCTATAGCCAAAAATTCTATTTCGTTAATGACTTTTTCGATGAAGAGGGAAATTTTTATGACTATGAGACCATTAAAAATCGACTTGAGGTAAACATTGATTTCCTTACTTTCTTTGGTCTTCGTAGAGCTATTTTATCAGTTAAGCACGATTTTTAGATTTGTGCTAAACTTCCCATGCCTATAAGACCTCCAATTTATAGTGTGTTACTACAGTCTGATAAAAGATGTCATGTATTTTACGATATTATAGTAAAACCATATGTCACTTCAAATATTCATTTAAGAGAAAAGTGGAATGGTATTCTCAGTGTGTCTATTACGGATGAGATGTGGAAATACTACAATAAATTAGCTCTCAAAGGTATATCTTCGGTAACCCTTAAATGGTATCGAATTGTTAATTCCTTCCTATGTACGAATGTATTACTACATCGTATTGGACTGAAGGAGAATGATCTGTGCATTTTTTGTAAGCAACAGAAGGAAACGATTTTACATTTAGTCTGCATGTGTCCTATTATAAAGCAACTAATGAATCAAATTAATTCGTGGACAACTAAAAAATTATCAAAGACATTTTACTACTCAAATGAATGTTTAATTTTAGGTTATCATGGCTATGGCACAGATATTCGAGCGCCTAATTACTTAGCTGTCATATTTAAGTATCATGTTTATAAATGCAGACTTAAGTCTGTAAAACCGACTTTATCGTCTTTTCTTTGTGATTTAAAAGAACACCTTAAAGTAGAACGATATGTCAGCGGTACAGATTACAATTATGATCAATATTTTAATATTTGGTTAGAGTGGGAACATGTGCTCCGTATGGAATCCCCTAAGTTGTGAGTGCATGTAATGTTTTATCACTAGGCAAAATGCAAATGCAGATATTTTTCCATATATTTGTTCATCATGTAAATATGTAAATATGTTATGGGATTTTCTCAATAAAAAGGAACATGAACGACTGCCTTGAACTAAGGAACTAATCATTGACTGAAGAGAACAACTTTGCATCAGTGTATGTCCTCGTGCAACCCTTTTTCCACAATGTTTACACTAGATTATTATCACAGGCGCAGATCCGTCTTGGATAATGGTGGGGACGCATGTCTGTTCCCTGATAGTATGTCAGCGGAGCTGGACCATGGGTTCAGGCGTAGCGTACAAGACGTTTTTGCCAAGTCTACCTCCCAGATCGCCGGAAATAACACTTCCCAGACCCAACGATGCTCCAAATTCATCTTAATTTTTAGATCTCATGACATAAAAATTTAGTTTGGGGGAAATACATGGGTTTCTGCAGAAAAAAAATCAGGTGAAAAATAATCCAAGTAGTCTTTTGCATGCGATGGGTCTGGGGTCCTCACCAGAAAACAATTATAGACTGCTCCAATTGCGATTTCTGTCCTATATTTAACAACTGTGGATAAATGTAATAAAATGAGAACTGGTAAAAATTTACGTTACATGGAATTACGATAAAAAGTGTATTGTAGTGTAGCAGGATGTAAGGCCCAGTTTATTCTTACTTGAAAGACATGTAATAAGAAACACGGCATGACTTGAATCTACAATCCTGGACAATATCATCTGGGACAAATCTCCAACCCCCACCTCAGTGTTGATTTTGGAAGTGAAGGAAAGTTGCGCGATGAAGAAAATAGCGCGCTCTCCGTTTATTCAACATTGAACAAGGGGTGGAGGAGAAGGCATGCTAAAAATAGGTGACAGGTTCGAAAGTTTCTCAATAATTTTAAAATTATCTGTGACAAATCTCCCGCTGTCCGGCTCAATGTTAAATTTGAAGGTGAATGGAAGTTGCGCTCTGAAGAAAAAGCGTGTTTTCCGTTCAGCAATGAACAAGGGTTGGTGGGGAAGACATGCTGAAAATATGTGTCAGGTTCGGAAATGTCCCAACAATTTTGTCCAGAATTGTAGCTCAAATTGTCAACACACAGGGTAAGTTGTTAGCTATTGTTTTGTTTGCACCCATTTTGCTGATACAATTTACCAGCCTCGTGTATAGATTATGTCTCACATGGTTGAATGTGTTGATACTTCAACGGAGTCACGCCTAACTGTGTCAATACTGTAATAATTCTTGTCTATTATAGCATGTCATTTGCACAATTCTGGATGAAACTGCGCCAATGTTGAATAGAGGAGATTCGAAAAACAGCGTTTGGTCAAGACAAATTTGTGGTAACACGGTATATCATGTCCTCACCACTGCAAAATTTGGCGGGGACTCGTCACGCTGTCCCCACCAGAAGAGGTTGCGCCCATGATTATTGCAAAGGAATGGATCTCTCTTCTTCTAATGGCGACAACAAGCAAAGTGAATCCCTGCCGACAAAATTGCGTGTAGCGTGTATTACAATTTACAATGTATAACAGCGTAAGTTTCTAATTCCCAAAACAAATGTTTCTTTTCCCAAAACAAATGTTAATCTTTCCCACGGCATGCATACAATAACACTCAGAATACACCCCCTTGCAAGTGGTGTGTTCTAGACCTACACCATGTCGAGTCAGAAAATTGGAAAGTTGGAAACTGTGTTAGCTGGGATGAGGGTCGAACATCGTTTCTGACAGCAGTCGTAGTGGGAAAGGGGCTAAAAGGAAGGGCTATTCCCTCCCACTTTGGAAAAGTTTTAGGTATATATGGGTCCTCAGATGCAAGTTTGGCGTAAGATATTGCGCAAATTCGAAGTTTTTGTTTGTTTTTTTTTTTTTGTTTCACTGAGAACACAAGTACAGGTCTCTGGGTTTGAGATGTCATGGAAACCCCTTTTGGGTTCTGTGCTTTCTGATCATGGGAATTTACCGGAACCCCCTTTTTCAATCTTCATAGTTATTGATTATGTGTAAAGTGGCGTGGGTAAACTTTTCCCTGAATCTATTTGTAATATTCATACAGTTTTAGTTGTAAGTGGTAAAATGTGGTACATGGAAGGAAGGTCCTGTCACATGATTTCAAGCTGAAGTTCTACATAAACGTAGTAATTTTAAATATTTTCTCACTATTGATTTATTTTTCTTTCTGTCATTTATTACATTTCAAGACAGAAGTGAAAATAATACTGTAAAAAAACAAAAAATTCTAGAAGTTATCCTATTTTTAACCATATGATCAGCCAAGGAAAGTTTCCCTTTTGGGGAGGGGGTGGGGTTGAAATTAAGGAATCTGGAAGGATGTTTCAATCATTTTTAATATAAGCAAATCTCAGAGACAGTTTATCTCTCTAGGGTACAAATATAATCACGGGAATGGATGATTATATAGATCTTAAACCACCTCACCATTTTCGGCTAATTGTACATGATGTTTTTTCTTCAACCAAACTTACTCGGTAACCATTTGAAATGACTTTCGACTTGCAGTCATCAATAATGATTCGAAGCACTGTCTGCTATACCACAAATATGATGCAGCTGCCAATCTACAGAATCTAGCTCATCATGTGCCTTCAGTTTAGGACTGGAATCCACCCCCCAAAAAAAAAATCCAAACCATTCATGCGCTTACTTAATACAAATAACAGAGCGAGGTAAGAAACATTTATCTAGTATCTTTTAAAATCGATGATAATGAGCGGGTTTTTAATCGTCTTAAACCCTAACAATATTTTCCGATATTTGAGCCTATGATCCAAGCCTCCGAGTCCTTTAGACTTTCAATTCGAGATACAGGTTCAGGTTCATGCTCATATCAACTTGATTAAATCCCAAAAGGGTAACTCTTTGCTAGCAAATAAAACAGATACATACAAATAAAGTAAGATGTTTTAGATTCAAGTTAGCCAACTCAGGCTTAAAATTAATTAAATTCATCAGATAAAATAGTTTCAGAGAATATGTGAAATGCACCAACAAAGACCTGTCTGTCTAATTTGTTCAAAAATGTTCATTAATAAATTTTCCGTATGATATGTTTTCCTTCAGAGGTACTGGCTAATTCGGCTGATGTGCTATCCTAACAATTTTATATGCAAATATAATGAGCCTAGCCTTCGTGCTTTGAAATAACATTGAGTGCTAGGCAGTTACAGTTTTGGTTAATGTATCCCTTGGTGGTAGGTTCTACGTGCAGTGGAACTGGCATGGAATCTTGATATACGCGAGGTGAAAGTATTTTCAAATAGTCAGTGTCGTATGGTTCTAATTTAGTTTCCAAATAAAAGTCTTTAAAAAATGGAACCTTCTGCCGTTGTGCGTGATGCTCCGCATAAGCAATGGAGTAAGGGAAAACAATCCAGTGAGCCAC
>WURT03064251.1:0-13718 GCA_009936505.3 Holothuria glaberrima | reverse complement strand
TCAAAAAGCAGACATTGATTGAAGAGCATGTAAAAGCTCTATAAATTATTCCCACAAAGCAGGATATTGGTACCAGTATACTGCACAGAAAAGATACATGGAGACGACTTGTTTCACTGCATCAGGTCTTCTTCATTTCCCGAACTAATTAATGCAAGGAGTAAGGGTACAAAAATGTATGTTATTTTAACCTGTAGTTATATGCAAATATAGTATGGTGGCTGTTTGAAAGAAGCAAGGACATGGTATATTGCCCACATGTAAATGTCGTAGCTTTTCCTTTTTCTTTTTTCTTGGAGGGGGAGGGGGATTCTTTCAACTGTATTCTGAGATGCTTTCCTGTATACAGGCTAGTACAGTTCATACAGAGGATGTAAAAAGGAAATATTTGAAGATTGCTGTCTCTTAATTTCTTTGCAGATGTACCACGATATCTGACCAAACAAGTTATGAGGGAGGAGACCATCAAACGGCTCACTTCCAAACTTCATGAAGATGCTGATTTCACTGCCAGATTTTTAACGCAGGAGCAAATGCAGAAAAACTTAGAGGTCTATGTAAAGGCTTTGGCACAGAAAAGTCAAAAGTAATCTGGATTGAAAAATGAATGTACATCTTCATCGTATCTCCTGAAATTAAAAATTTACGTCTGGAAAATAAAACTGAACAAAGGAACAAATCAATTCAATGTAACAACTACCTGCACTCATTGCTTTCATGAACATATCAAATATGGGAATAAATGTAAAAAAGTATTTCATATTCATGCAGCTTGAAGAACTTATGGATAGGAATTTTCAACTTCATTTTACAAATTTTAGAAAAGTATTTCATCATTATATTATTTGAAAAAGGAGGAGATGAAAGTTCAACTTCATTTTACTTTCTTCAAATCCGAATATAAAAATTTTGGTCCTTACCTACAATCTTGGATAAAACTTGTTGGAACACCCTTGCACAACATTGTACCGGGGGGGGGGGGGGGGGGGGGGGGGGATGGGAGTTTCGTAAATTGTGCACAACATTGTTCTGGGGGACAGGAATTTTGTAAACTGTGCAGGATATCATGCTGTACATGGTACAATGGTGGGAAGTGTTCCAACAGTTTGTCCAAGATTGTAGACACAAAACTTAATGCCAAATTTGTGAGAGAGAGTTGGGAAACTACCATATTTGTTAATTTAGGTTTGCCATCTTTCATACCCTTTTCTCTTTTTTAGGGGGGGGGGGTGGTGGAGGAGGGGGGTTGGGGTGAAAAGTATTCTGTCTCCTCTAACCAAATTTTTAGGTGAACCATACCACCACTCCTTCCCCCATCACGAAAGATTAGCACTCTAGGTTTGGACCATTAAATGTTTCATTAGTATATTTTATAAAATCCAAATATTTTAGTTGGACACTGCCTAGTAAACTGTTTTGGTGGATAATGTTGAATCATCATGTTTTTGCATGACAAGTTGATGACTGTCTTTACAGTAAGTAAGGAAGTTTTAACAAAAGAAAACAGTAATGCAACTCTGTGGTAAGACAATAAGCAATATTAAAGCAAACATACATAATGCCATTATTTCAGGTGACTTTGTATTTTTACAAGCCAGCAGGTGCACCGTAGGTCTTGCTTTGATACTTTTATTCTGTGCAGGGAAGACTTTGAGTGTCACTGGCAAGAAACCCTGAAAGTGATCTAACAGTAGTCAGATTGGCAATAGCTCATTCATGTTAACAAACAAATGACTTGTCTGGTTGGCGAAAGAGTTGATAAGGTGCTCTTTCACTGTCGTTTTAATGAAATGTAGATTCTAGTCTTCTTTCTGCATGCAATGGCCCCAGCATTTACACGCACAAAACCTAACATGCACGCATTAGTTCTTGCACATGCTCTTTGGCAACCAGTGCCTGTACAGTGAAGTACAGTAACAGTGAATGATCAATAGTGTGCTTGACAAACAATTGTGGGAAAGGGCTGTCTACTGTTGACTAGATACAATAATGAGAGCACTGTGCCTACAAAAAGTAACTTAATTTCCACATATATTTAATAGATGTGGTACTTCAATTGAAAACAGGTGGGCATACATATTTATTCTAAATTTTGCTCTAAAACTCTGTTCCTGATGTTTGGTGCAAAAGTTCATGTTCCAAAGTGTGGAAGTTGTATGCATGTAACTATCTATTGTAATTGGAAGGAAATTGGATTATCAGTAGTGTTCTTGTATTAGTGCTGTGGAAAAAGGTTGCCACAGTGCCCAGCCTTGCAGTAGTGCACCTTTGAGAATACTTTACCGGAAAGATATAAAATCTCATAATGATAATCATTTTATAAAAGACATGGGGGGGGGTTATCACCACAAGATGTTCCACCTGATATATTGATGTTTTTGGTGATATGTAAGATACTGTCATACATTTTGCTGGTGTGCCATCTTGGAGCAAGACTTGCCTGTTGAGAGACATGTGTACGATGTTTATGGGTACCAAATAAATTTCTCACAACCTTAAAAAGTTGGTGTTTGCTCAATTTCTTTCCTATGTCTGTGGTAAGCTTGTTGAGTGTTTGTTCAAAAAAGCTATAATAGCACCCCCAAATGTGCCCTTACTGGACGACTTGAGTAAGTTGAACATGAGACTCACACTGGGCATTGCCATTAACTTCAGTTTCACAGTGTGGCCATGGTTCGTCTATCTCCAGGGTTCTCAGGTGTTTCAGGCGCTTTCTTCTTTGAGTTTTTGCAAGCTTCATGCCAAGGCTTTACTTGTTATTTTGGACTCCTCAAATCTTCTGCTGGGCATATTTATATTTGTGAAGGACAGGCTGCAAATGGCCCATGGGCTGCCACTTCAGACCCCAGGGGCTAGCTCAGTACAGGTCAATGGAAAACCTCATTGTTGATCAACCTTCCACCTTACAGGTAAGGTAGGGACACACTAGCAGGTTTACAACATGTTTCACATTAACTGACCCAAAAGATAAACCTGTTCCTTTGTGATAAATAAAAATGGAGTTTATTAACCTTTTTGATCTCCAGTTATCATCTAGACCAGGTAGTGAGATAGAAAAATTAAAATAAAGCTCATAGGCTTTTGCAATATAATACAAAAAGATTTTCATTACTGAAAAGCACTAAAATTTGACAGCAAATTGTCCCCACATAGAAATGCTGTCCAGATATGACTATAATCACGAAAGCAATTCTCTATGCATGAGAACTATTGTTTAATTAACTATTTATTCCAGATAGCATTGACCCCTTCCATTAATAAAGTAAAAAAGCCTGTCATCTATGCTTCTGTTTTGGGTAGTTATGGTCCAGAATTGAATTTTGATGTTAATGTTATGTTTTGCTTTTAAAAATCACACAAAAATGAAAACTGCAGCCAAAGACAGAGGAAATAGTATGACTGCTGCATGAATGAATGATTACCATGATAGCAAGTCAATGATACCAGGATCACCCTTGCATCTAATTGTGAATATGGTTAATTTTCTGCTATTGATGTTGCTAATAGTACTACTATCTGCAGTGCTGTCAAACTTTCAGTAGTAACATTAGCACACAATAAATGCATTCCACTGGAAAAATACTGAATGTATTCATACCCTTTCATGATCAGTTTACAGCATCTAACTGTCTGAAACTAACATAATAGTAAGGATGGCAAATATCCACAATCTGTCACCTCACCTGACTAGGTATGGTTTGCTGTCAAGAATACATAACGTCTGCAACATAGTAACATTAGCACACACTTTTTCAAAAATTTTTATCCAAACCATTGTTAAACACATCATATTTATACCTTATTTCTCAGAAATCTTGCTCCTACTGAACTTGTAAGGCAAATGAAAACAAATTTATTTCCTACGCATACTAGGGTATGCTTAATGTTTGACACCCTGTGTCAATGTTGCTAACGTTACTATTGGCAGCACTGTAATAAGAACCTGACACTAACCTAGTTAAATATTATTTGAACAAAGGAAATGCACAAGTAGTTATCTCCTTTTGATTTTTTATTTATTGAAAATTGGAGCCTGATGCATCAAACCAAGGGAGCTTTAAGCATCAGTGGAAATCTTTATTTTTTTCCATTGTGGGAACAAATTTGGTCATTTATTGTGAAACACCATCCTCCACATAACGTGATAAATTTCATTTGAATTCTCTGAAATACCTGAGAGGCATGACGTTGCAAAACAGTCACGTTTCGTTTCGTGTGGGATGATTTAACAAGGCCTTTTTTAACTTACTCACTAGGGAGGCCAGCAGAACCGCCAGAGCTTTCAAAATGCGGGGTAGCACTGGGGGACCAAGTTCCGCTAGTAGGGCACACCTAAATAATGCACTGAAAGCCTCTGGAGGCGTCATAGTGATGCACAATGGTCCCCTGTAGGTGTGACCCCAGGGGCCCACTCTAGGACCCCCAGTGGGGTCGAGGAACGACGCTCAATTGGGAGTCCACGGGGAAAAGCTTTCAAAGGCTCTAGGGTATTGATAAATTGTGACCATTAAAATGAAAAAATTGGCCATCTCCAAAATTGCATTGGATGTTCGCTAAACAGGCCACAGAAATGTAAATCCAGATTTGACCATTTTTGGTAGCAATACTCGCACTAACGATTTAATGATTAGGGGTAGGGTGGGATGACTTGAGCTCAAAAATAAATCCATTGATGCTGTCCAATGGAGATTAATGTTTAGACAAATACCTTCCAGGTATACCACTGAGGGAAGCTTCACATTAAAGCATCGAATGTGCAATGACGGCTGCGGATCTAGGGTAGCCAAGTTGGAAAAGCAACCCTTGATTGTGGTTCATTGGGCATTGGGGACCTTTAAATCATTCTTGTGACAAATATATTTCATGCATTTTTTCAGCAATAAATGAAAAAAGTGTGTCTAGCGCCCACTGAGACTACCCCTTATGCTCGCGCGAAGCGAGCAGGAAAATCTGGTATACAAGAATCTATGGAAATTTCGTGCAAGTTCTAACACTTCTTTCGGAGGTGAGGTGTCACCACTTTATAATCCCTGGTGTGTTGCTTGGTTCCGCCTCGGGGATGAATTTGGAGAGCAAAATTCCCTCTTGCAAATTTGAAGCCACTGGTATTCAAATTAAACGGACTTTAACCAGAGAGTAAAGCCATTAAAACACCCTCATACTTATTGAACGCGTTGAAAAGGCAACGTAAATCGCAATTTTTAGTTTTCGAACATAAAATCTGACAAGAAGTTGAAACAATGTGGCTATAATTTTGGAAGGAGAGGACTCACGTCCTCAGTAGTCCCATATCTGTTTACATCGGATTACATCTTTCAATAAGGAAGCAGTCCTTCACATAGTTCAACAAATAGATCGCGCACTTCAAAATTGTAGCTTTGAGAACATTTGTGCAACTTTAGAGGCATGATTGACTGATAAAGTTAGTTTAGTTAGATGAAGCTTTACGGCCCGGTTTCTAACCAATTGGTTTAAGTCGAGCCGGCTACGGCCACGGCCTTTTTTCCAGTTGTGGCTCCCTACTCCATTGCTTATGCTGAGCACCAAGCACAATGGCAATAGGTTCCATTTTTAAAGTCTTCGGTATGACCCGGCCAGGATTCGAACCCTAGACCTTCCGGCTGCAAGTAGGATGCTCTAACCACTCGGCCATGCAGTCAGTTGACTGGTAAAGAAACAGTTGGTCCTCGTGTTCACACCGATATATACGTGTACGATATGTTTATGCACATTTTTTTTCATACCTAAACTCTCACTGGGGAAAGAAGGGGCACACTCAGTCAACGTTTGGGGGCATGTTCCCCTACCCTCCCCCTCCTTGGACACTGACGGAGACGTTCCCCACCCTACACGGCCACCCGCTCAACTCATCCTTCCATGGGTCTATCTTAGCATGCATGTGAACAAATTTTACACAAACCCTCAATCGCAAAGCTTAAGTTGATAACGAAAGCACAATTTTGCACCTAAGTCAGGCCTTACATGTACCTCTCCATCGGCACCCTCTCCCAGGATGGCACCCCCGCATACACATGGAAAAAAGAAAGGGCCCTTTCGGGTGTCCACTATCTGTTGGTGCGTCACTTGGTACTCTGCTTATAGACAGTGTCACGAACTGCCCCCCCCCCTTGGGATTACGCCCACGCTACGGCCCTAGAGAAATTGGGACCGTGAGAAGTTCTCATGAAAAATCCTTATGAGAATTTTCCGGTGAGATTTTCGTGAGAAATCTTATGTGGAATTTTTCATAAGATTCTCACGCGAGAAATTTCACATGATCGTATATTATCTTCTAAGAGACATCTTTGCTGCAATGAAAGTATATGTCAGTGGCAAAAAAGCTTCCCGTGCAATAGTTGTGTGGAAGACTCACCCATGAAACCATGATTTCATATGCTGATCGTGGAAAACTGCTGCGTAACTTTGGTGCTTTGTCTCAGACGAGACTCGATCTCATACAAATTTCGAAAGTTCTCATACATTCTCTGCAGCGGGCAGATTTTTCATTCCAAGGTCAAAGCCTGGGCATCCAGTGGCGTACCTTGGATAGTTGCACCCAAGCGGATCCTTTCTTTGTCACACACTGTCGTCGTGAGGGAAGGGTCTAAGAGGAGGGACCGTTAAACGGGAGGATTTTACATTTGTTTAATTGAGGTCGCCCGGATGCAGATTGGAGCTGTCTGTGGCAAACCTTCGAACTCATCATATTATTTTTTTTTTTTTGTTTTTTTTTTTTTTAATTTTTACTGGGGGTGTATAAGGTGCCGGGTGATACACCTGCTCTTTGAGAAGTTTTTGCATACATAAGATGGCTAATGTGCAAATGGCCGGTGTAGTTGTTGCGCCATTTTCTAATTTCTTTTTGGCTAGGTGTAAGGGAAAGGATGCTGAATAGGCCCTTCCCCTGTAAGAAATTTTTGCCTTCATGAGGATGCTTGAATGCAAAATCTTGCTTACATTGACAAAGCTTTGAATTGATTATTTTTGGAATTTCATACTTTTCATTGGTTTTTCGACTGTGGTATGGCACGGTGCCATGCCACAGTCAGTTCCGAAATTTCTCCTAGTTGTCTATTTGGAGTCCCACCATCAATTTGGTGCGTTGCGTAACCTGTTTATTGTTTGTCTGAAATGCTTCCCAAAATTAAAAGAAACGGCACTTTCTAGAATTCTAGACCTTCAAAGTAACATCTCAACATTTTTAAGGCTTTATGCTTTAGAATCGAAGACTTTTAGAAGAAAATCTAAACTTGAAAATCTTATTCAGTAAGACCACTTTGAAGGTGAAAGCAAGACTAAAAGGTATACTTCACATGCGCATTGATTTGATCATGTGATTATATGCCATTTGTAAGCATGCTGAGGCCATAGGCGTAGGAAGCTGTTCGAGATGGGGGTGGACCTTGTTTCGGATCACCGTCCAGGGGGAGGGTTCTAAGGGGAGGAGTGTCCCCTTTCCCTCTGGAAATTTTTTGATCCTTAGATGCAATTTGGTGCATCATTTTGGACAAATTTTAAAGTAAATTACTGCAAATTTTTGATATTTCTTACAGAAGAGACAAATAAGGATTCCCTTTAGAAATTTTTGGATAGTAGAGGGTCCTTAGATGCAATTTGGTGCATCATTTTGGACAAATTCTCTATTCTATTTCTTCTCCTTATATCATGCCATACAATTTCACACGAGAGTATACTTGTTAATTGTGGTGGATGAGAATCATTTTTCGTTTTATAGTTTTGAAGTTGTGGAACTGTCAACTTTTTTCGGGTGCTTTCTCTTTCATAACCGTATCAAGTCGCTTACCCCCCCTTCCAACAAAGCATTTTTCGATTGCAATTGGAAACTAATTTTATGAATATTTTCCCATAACAGGATAAAACCGATTCCATATTTCATGTAAATAGCATTTGATGCGAAAAGTATCGATAATAAAAGAGCTCTCGGCAATGTGTATTTATCTTCCAAAAGGAACTCTTGTTTTCAACGGAAAGCTACTTTTTGAATAAATATTCATAAAGACCAGAATTTGAAAATTTTTTTCCATAGCAATTGTTGATTAATTCTCTTAGGGGGTTGGTGAAAGTACCTGCTAACAATAGGTTTTCCTTGTCCTTGTTTGATAGTTCGTTGATTTTGTCAAAGGGAAACAGTGGGTCTCTAAACTTGACCAAGCATCCCTCCGCGTTTTCTCTGCCATCTGACACCACTAATTCAAAGGGGAATCACCGCGGGGGATATTACCTTACGAATTTAACACCTTGGAAAATAGTTTGAGGGACAGTAACGACCATTTTGCCGAAATGATGTGTTCAGTTTGAGATGTATTTTTGGTAAGTGAGGAGGTCAAAGTACCCATCATGTAACATGAAGTAAATCGTTGGTGTTTTAGGCACCGTTTTGCTACCCCGTGGAGCGGAATCTGTTAATTTGCTCAACTCACCTGCAGTCCTAAACCACCGGATGACTGAACAAGTACTATGCCCTACAGCCTGCTATAAAAACGTAGCCAACCGTTTTTGCAAGATGTCCTTCCGAGATGCAAATTAACTTACATTTTAGATGAAATGAATTAGTTAGTTAGATGAAGTTTTACGGCCCAGTTTCTAACCAATTGGTTTAAGTCGAGCCGGTCACGGCCTTTTTTCCAGTTGTGGCTCACTGGCTTGTTTTCCCTACTCCATTGCTTATGCTGAGCACCATGCACAATGGAAGTAGGTTCCATTTTTAAAGTCTTTAGTATGACCCGGCCAGGATTCGAACCCTAGACCTTCCGGCTACAAGTCGGATGCTCTAACCACTTTGCCATGCAGTCGAAGCACAATTTCTCCTAGCTCAAAAGCTCAACGGTCATAGTAACCCCCCCCCCCAAAGAAAATGTAAGTGGGGAATTACCCCTTTCTAAATTTACAATGAAAAAATTAACTATACCCCATTTACTTCTGCTCGGCGCCTCACAAACCTCGGAACAAACTAATCGACTCCGATAGCTGAGTAAAACAAACTCTGCAAAATTGACCACTTATGTGATTGGTCCCCAAATTTCATCTGATTATGTCACAGCTCTTGTGCGCCCTTTTTCACAGAGAATACATTACTATACATCTCGTAGACATTATGAGACAGTGTAATTGTGTTGTTCAATTAAACTTTTGGAAATGAAATTGAAATTAGGAAATCCCCCTTCATACTGCAAATCCCCCCCCCCAAATTGAATGGGGGATTTCCCCCTAGATTCAAATACTAAGTGCTAACACTGTTTCGAATCCATGATGATACTATCGTGTGGTGATCTTGAGTAAATTAACCCTCTGGATCATTCAATAGAACCTTTACGGCAACTCCGTGGTGAGCCTTTGTGAGACAACGCCAGATCTTCATGATCCAATCAGGGAGCCGAAAGACTGACAGTGTCCTGAATAAAGTCCGCGGCTTCACTGCTACTTGCTAGCATTTCCAAGTTTCTGACGTCTTCGATCAACGTCACTCGGATTTCGCTAGCTGTATTCTGTACCAAGAACCTCTCCACTAAAGGCTATAAAACAAAGTAAGAAGCTTATATTAATCGTTAATCTGTAATGAAAGTAATGCAAAGGCTTCTACAAAAATTCAGTAATCTTGGGTGGTTAATATGTACAGTTTTGATCATTCCTACGTAACTGTCAGTCGTGGGTGGTCGCAATTAACATTTCAAATTTTAGCTGTTTTTTTAATCTACAGTTACGGCCTATAAGGCTACTAGCATACTATACACAATCGAATGATCACATATATAGTTGTAGTGTTCACGGCAAGTAATAACCTTATTATCAATCCGAGGTTCGCGGGTTTATACCAGGGAGTTAGTAGCCACGCACTCTCTGTTTTGTTACAAGTTGTTTTGTAATTTGCCTAGACTCTGGTACATCTGCTACAGCCATTCACGAGTGAGTGAGGGAGGGTGACCATTATGGTCGATGTCTCATTTTTTTTTCATTATGCCCCTCTTTCTCAGCGATGACGCAAATGAAGAATCCATGCAAGTTCTCCATACATTAGTTTCCCCCTTCAAATTTGAATAAACAGCGAGCTGCAGGCTCGGAATAGCACAATGGGTCAGTAGGCCTATATATGTAGCAAACTGCTACCTCCTATTTAATTGTTAAGTTAACTAAGTTTGGACCTCATTTCTTCACAGAATTGTGTACAGTGGTTGTTGATTCCTTGCCGAAGGTAAGTAAGGAACCTATGCGATGGTGATGTCGTGTGTGTATGTGAGGGTTAGATTGTAAACACGATATATTATATCTCAAGATAGCAATGACCCATACTTTTCATATCTGATACATAGATTTCTCATGTTGAGAGGGAGAGAGGTCAAATGTCATTTGAGATCACCTGAGGTCAAAAACCGAAAACCTTGTAAACATGATATCTCGAGATAGCAGTGATGGACACTTTTCATATGTATTATATACATTTGTCACGTTAAGAGGAAGAACCCTATTGTTTTTGGTGGAGGTCAAGGGTCATTTGAGGTCACCGGAGGTAAAATTGCGAAAACCTTGTAAAATGCTTGTAAACACGATGTATCGAGATAGCAATGGTCGACACTTTTCATATTTACTATATAGATTTGTCATGTTGAGAGAAAGAACGCTATTGTATTTGGTAGCGGTCAAAGGTCATTTGAGGTCACCTGAAGTTAAACTGCGAAAACCTTGTAAATGACTTGTGAAACGATATCTCAAGAAAACGATGACAGATGCTTTTCATATTTGGTACATAGAGTTATCATGTTGAAAGGAAGTAACCTATTGTTTTTGGTGGAAGTCAAAGGTCATTTGAGGTCACCAGACGTAAAACTGCGAAAACCTTGTAAATGGCTTGTTAACACAACTTTTTTTCAATTCCATTCAACTTTATTTTAACCAGTACAGGATACAAAAATTTATAGTAATCAGTATAGAATACAAGAATTAACAGTAATTACAAGACACATAAAAAGCAACATTATTAGATGATTGGGGGAAAGCACAAGAAAGCTACTGAAAGCTTGTGGGATGTACATCCCCTTTACAAAAAGAAAGGATACAGCATCACTTGGAAAATGACGTATTTAACACGATTAAGGACAAAGACATGAAACAAAAAAGGATAAAAAGCATGGCTAGATAACATCTCAAGATAGCAATGACAGACACTTTTCATAAGTGTAATATAGATTTGAAATGTTGAGAGGAAGAACCCTATTATTTTTGGTGAAGGTCAAAGGTCATTTGAGGTCACCAGAGGTCCAAAACCCCCAAATCCTGTAAATACAACATCTCGAGATGGCAATGACAGACACTTTTCATATGTGGTATATATAGATTTGACATGTTAAGAGGAAGAACCCTTTAATTTTTGGTGGAGGTCAAGTCATCTGGGGTCACCAGAGGTCAAAAAGCGAAATTTCACAAGAATTCCCAGATCATCCCATGGTTCATTAGAGGTCAAAAAGCAAAATTTCCCAAGAATTCCCAAGATCGTCATCTGGGATCACCAGAGGTCAAAAAGCAAAAATTCCCAATAATTCCCAAGGTGGTCATCTGGGGTCACCAGAGGTCAAAGGCAAAATTTCCCAAGAATTCCCAAGATGGTCATCTGGGGTCATCAGAGGTCAAAAAGCAAAATTTCTCAAGAATTCCCAAGATGGTCATCTGGAGTCTCCAGAGGCCACCTAAGGTCACCAGAGGAAAAATTGCAAAAACCTATTATACAAGGTGTCTGCTTACATATTATTACACAAAAGACCGGTCAAGGGCCACCTGAGAAAATCTCAACAGTTTCTACGGCAAGGAGCCACAATGCCTTTTGGCTTTCTGGTTATAAGTTACTGGTATTTCTGCGCATTGCCGAATGACGGCGAGCTCTTATCCTGCATGCATATCTGTGGGGCCATTGTCCGCTCGCCATGGGGCACGGGCCCCCAAAAATGTTTGCAAAGCATGGTCGTCAATCTCAAAAAATAATGATAACATGTTATCTACTTAGAATACGAAATAGTCACTATACTCCTACTATGCCATACAGAGCGGACCTTTGATATTGCCGTCCGAGCCTTCTTGTATGCCGATCTGGTTTTGCCCCCACCCCCAAAAAATTCTTGAAGCCGCCATTGTCTGGGACCCTACCTTACACCCCTACAGTTGCAGTAGGCCCATATGTATTTTTATTTTATAGTCCACTGGGTTCAAAAGCCTTAGGGCCCATAGTTTCAGTATGAGGTTATTTCCATTTTAATTAGAATCACCTATTGAACTAATGTAACACCTACAGACTGGAGGAGGACCGGAAACACAAGTTAATTTGGTAGACCCATAACACAAAGAAATGCTCAGCAATTACGACTAGGCAGCATCTTTTCCTTTTATGTGCTTACAATGGGTAATTCGACTCTTATTCTGAAAGCATAAATTCTGTTGTATTACAAAGGTCATTGTTTTCTCTGGGTCGCCAATGTAATATACCTCAGGTGCCATTCTTTATCGTACCTTGACTCCCGTTTGTTGCAGGCTACCCGCAAGATGAGCCTTATCCTGAAAGTTCTGTATTTGACGTGGATCTTGTCCATAAGCTGTGTTCTCTGTCAGCAGGAAACAAACACAGGTAAGTGACAACGTGCACAGCTTCGTATAGGAGCTTGCAGCTTGCCCACTTTTGAAATATGTTGGGAGTAGTTTTTAGCCTGGCTCCACTGCTTACGATTGTTATTTGCTCTCCTTCCCCATACCCTCTTTGTAAGATAAGAGTGACTAACCTCCAGAACGTACACTTTTGTGTACCGCCGGCCCCGAGCACGACAGTGGAATCCTCGTGTCACATTCACAAAACTGATTTCTACAAGAGTTAGGGATAAGTAATACACTCGGCTACAACGTACTTCCCAACTTTTTTATATTGAAGACGCATATTTTTATTCCCCACAATTACTGCGACGGGAGGGTGGGGCTGGGTGGCCTACCAACTGGACTGCCTTAAGTATTGCCGAAAATCTTTTGTCTTGATAGGCCTATCTCATATTTTAGAAAATAAGCATTTCCCAAAAGATTTTTTTCTGACACGTAACAGCCCACAGCTCATCCTCGGATACACATTGTGGTTCGCAACCCAAGCAATGCATACCAAGTGGCCATACTCTATATAATTTGGCTCAGCAGGATATGTGGATTTTCATTTGCGGTAACTGGATACTTCTTTAGCATTTTAGGCTTTAAAAGTAAGATATCAAGTTGTTGAAATATATATGTTGACTGTTGACGCATGCAGAGTTCAAGATCAATACCAACTTCTCATAGGTCTACACCTGTACACCGAAGAATTTGGCTCTTTCGAGTACGCAAATCAGAATACTGAAATTTTGCTTTAAAAGTTCCTCTTTTCTTTTCTTTTTTCACTCTTGATTTATTAGTTCATTGACCTTAACCGCTTCGTCAATTACTTTTTTTTTAATTTATATTACTTATTGATATCATTTCTTTCCCATTGTAAGTATGGGTCTACTGAGTATCTCAAAAAAGTCGTTTTACAGTTTCACTGACATGTACTGTGAGTATTACAGTTTCCTCTCTCCAGGGAACCTGTACTTTACAAGAGAGCATCATAACCTCAAAAGTATGGGGGACATGACCTTGACCAAAAATTTTGTCAAGTGCGAACAGCGAAACCCTAGAAGCAAGGGATCAGGTTACCTTCATAG
>WURT03064240.1:0-13719 GCA_009936505.3 Holothuria glaberrima | reverse complement strand
GCCGGTGTTCATCCACGCTCATTCTGGTATAGGGTTGTTAATGAGCCAACTGGCTTCCTGACCCTCAAACGTTAAACGTTAAACTAAACTGATGTTTCACGCTGTGCCCTAGCTTTACTCAGATCTCATAGATAGATTCAATGAACCAATAATGCACGTTTCTACCCCATGAACTTTTCCCCCACGACAGAGTTTAGCATTGCAGAATGAGAAAGCCAAAGAGAGCACAATTTAATTGTAATGTAGGCCCCCTTCATTTACAGAAATCCCCAAATGAGGTAGGTGCCAGTGCCCTCTCTCTCATACATTGCATCATTTCAAGCAAAAAAGAATGACACACTAGAGCACCAATGGTGCAGTAGCTTAAACTGAACAAGAGGTGACAGTTACAATAAATTTTAAAAAGCCATAAATGCATTGAGGTGTCAGTGATCATAACACAAGGAAGTCCTAGTTTCTAAAAAGGTAGTTACAATATTTTGACAACTTTTTAGCCAATTTTTCATAAAATGGCCCACAGGGTCCAAATAGGACCCTAGACCCCAAATTCCTGTTTAACCTGAATGGCTCATGAATTTCTCATAAAATGGCCCATAGGGCCCAAATATGACCCTGGACCCAAAATTCCTGTACATCTCCAAATGGCAAATGACCCAAGTAACATTGTGTCCAAGTTTCATTCCATCAAAGCATGAAGGATGTTACACATAATTTTGCCAATTTTTCATAAGATGGCCCATAGGGCCCAAATGGGACCCTGGACAAAAAATTCCTGTACACTCCAAATGGTCTATGACCCAAGGATTCTTGTGTCAAAATTTCAATCCATCAAAACATGTAGGAGGAGATACATTTGCCAATTTTTCATAAAATGGCCCATAGGGCCCAAATGACCCTGGACCCAAAATTTCTGTACAACCTGAATGGCCCATGACCTAAAGAAAATTGTGCCCAAGTTTCAAGAAAATCAACACCCATGAATTTTTCATAAAATGGCCCACAGGGCCTAAATGGGAACCTGGACCCAAAATTCCAGTACACCGCAAATGGCCCATGACCCAACGAACACTGTGTCTAAGTTTCAATTCATCAGAGCATGTAGGGGAGATGCATTTGCCCATTTTTCATAAAACGGCCCATAGGGCCCAGACGGAACCATGGACCTAAAATTCCTGTCCAACCCGAAAGGCCCATGTCCCAAAGAACGTGTCCAATTTCAAGAAAACCCATCAAGGTATGTAGGATGAGATGCATTTGGAAAAATTGTGAACAGACATGATGGATAGAGAGATAGATGGTTTAGCTGAAACAGCTTATACACAACTCGAGCTAACAATTGTGGACCGACATGGTAGATAGACAAAAGAACCTGAATACTGTGTGTATAGTACTGTCATTTGACCTCTTGACCTTGAATCTCACGACACATCCCATGCTCTGACAATGCACACACAATGGAAATACCCATTAAGCAGTTCCCTTTCAACTAACATTAACAACCTCACAGGACTGACCTCCTGTAAACAGTCAGTTTTAAAGAGAGTGCAGTGTAAAGAAAAATAGGTAGTAAACTGATTTTGTGAGACGGGTAAAAATAGAGGGGTGGCACAAAATTGGTTGGAAAGGTATCAGAAGTATTCTTCTGAAGAAGAACTAAAAAAATGATATTTATTATTTGAGATGTTGACAGTAAATGAGTTTCAAAAACAACACTGATCATTTCAATGGGTACTTGTCTTAATTTAAATTTGTTCAATAGCAAAACTTTGGTGACTTAATTGTTTTGCAACTGATCTGTATCATATACGTAGAATTCAACATAAATCTAGCTCTGCTGGTCTGCTCATGCCCCATTATATTAACAACATATTATGCAGTCAACTAAACAATGTTATTTGCAGTTTATGCATATACCATGTGTCGTACATCATTGCAGTACTATTAAAGGGACACACCAATAATGGAGGCATCCCCTTGGCCCATCCCACCCCAGCTGCTTCAAGTTCATTACTATGGGCAACAGTTTGAAATTCAAAGTCTTACTGTAAATAACTTTGACTATACCTCCTGAGCCACGCAATCTCATCTTTGTCATCTGCTGGATTCCAGCCTTCTTCCCACATTTTTCGCACGGCTTTCAGCTCCTGATCCAAGCTGTGATTAAAACGCTCAACTTGATTCATGAAAGAAAGCTCTTTCTTCTTGAATTGACGGTCATTGTAAACCATAGACTCTGAAAAGTAAAATAGGTTGTCATACAGTATAGGCTACATTGGAAGTCACAGGGTATGCACATCGAGTCCTTTTGCTTTAAACCATTGAGTAAGAAACTGGGCCGTAAAACCTCATCTAACTAACCCTTTGCTTCAAATTTGTCACTGTTCAGCCTGGAACTTTGGATAAAAGTCCTACACAGTATCCATGCACTTATGGTGTTAATGATGAATTACTTGACAATATATGGGCCCTTGAATATGGTGTCCCCTGAAAGGCTGAAAAACTTTTAGCCAACAAAGGTCTGGCCTTCCAACTTCGGAAGTTATTAACTCAAAAAGTACAAGGCACAGAGAACTCAAATTTGTTCGGTCTTTTCACACGATCTCCTGCTACAGTGTGAGTGCAAGTTAAAACTTGTCTACTTGAACGTTTCCATCTTGTGATATCACGCCATATGGCCTGCAGTACATCCTTCCAATGGGACAAATGGCTGCATTCAACAGACCAAAAGGAGGCACATAAGGTATACAAGAGTTTATGAACTTTAATATTAGACTTGTCTCTTTCCTTGATAGAAATAAAATTTCAAATCTGTGGATAATTGACCACAGGGTCAATGACCTTTCTGAAAGCGGGCCCCTTTTTTGAAATTTTCCTCCAAGTTCAGACCTCTGCCAAGTTTTTATTTGTATGTCTGTTAATGCTTACACCTGCTTATAGCCAAGTGACCCAATAATACTGAGGTATTTTACTACGGCCCTTTGGAATATTGGTACTGAAAATTGGTGAAAATTGGTAGTAAAATTGGTAGTAAAATTGAAAAATTTCTTCTGAATGTGAAAAATTGCATTTTTGAGCCCACATACAATATCCAATGTTAGGCCACCTACTCCTAATCTGACACCAGATTCCAGAATCATGTTGCCAACGGACAATAATTTGCGCTGGGCCTTAAACCTTTTCCTGTGGAAAGTTATCATCTACAGTCATGAAAAATCACAAAAGCAACATTTGGCATGGAAATATGGCACTGCCCAATACTTTTTAGAAGGCAGTAATTCGAAACCCCTTGAGCTATCGCCCTTAAAAAATTCAGGGTGTTCATTTTGTCTAAAAATGCAGCAACATTACAGGGGAATATCATCAAAATCAGATATGGTCCCCTGGGGAACATTTGTTGATTTGCCATGGGTGTCCCCCTCCCCTTTGGAAAATTTTTGCTCACGTAAGGTGGGCTGGATGCAAAACGGTGCTACATTTGGTGCTAAATTTGAATTGAATATATCACGAAAAATTTCTTTTTCAGGAAGTTTTTTCTTTTTTCATTTTGCTTGCTTAAGTGAATTTTTTACTCAGTCCGTGGGGTAGATCAGAACTACACTTCGTGAAGTGAGTGAACAGTAAACTGTTAGACTTTTCACCATATACGAAAAGCTGTTCTGGGGATGGGTCTAAGGAGAGGGGTGTCCCCTCCCCTTTGAAAGAAAAAATGAAATTAGGTGTCTATGTGTCAAATGGTGCCATATTTGGGTAAAATTTAGCTTTTAATATGTAGTGTCAATTCGTAACCACAGTTTTAGTTTTCATCATTTTTGAAAAAGTGGGGGGACTTTTTGGCAGGCTAGGGCAGATTTGGGCTGTGGTGGAAGTTTATTCCACAAGCTGGGATGGTTTGTGGCTAGAGCGAGTATTTATGTTTCTTTGTGAGTACATGGGATTTTATAGTTCGAGACATGATTAGAACGTGTCCTCTGAATTGTGCTGTCAATTTGGAGATAGGAGACTTTACTAGGTGTAAGTCCATGGGTTTCCTTAAATAATGTGATGAGACAAGCTTTGGGCCGAGGTAGTTCCAATTTATCCCAGTTGAGATCCTTTAATATGCCTTTGCCACTACTAGTGTGACCATAATCATATATAACAAATCTTGCTGAATGTTGCTAGACTTTTGCAATAAGTTCAAGATGTGTAATAAAATATGGGTCCCAAACAGAACTAGTGTATATGTACTCTAATTCTGGTCTAACAAGGGTCTTGTAAGCTAATTCTTTTGAAGACTAGGAGATGAACAGTTCCAAAGATTCCTTTATAAGAGGCCAAGAACTTTATTGGCACTATTAAAAGATTGGTTGATAGTCCCTATGTCTGGACCAAGATAGTTATGGGACAGTTCCACACCAAGGTAAGGATGATGTTTGACTCCTTAAAGTGCAAAATCGCTCATAAAGTAACTATAGCAGATTGGCTTCCTTTTGTGGGTCATGTGCATGATGAAACACTTAGATTTGTTAAATTTCATCTGCTTGAGGGATTCCCAATCCCGGAGTGCTGAAATATCATGTTGAAGACTGGAGCAGTCATTTATTGAAACTCTCTAATGGTATAGAATTAGATCGTCAGCAAACAGGCAGACGTACGAAATTATACAATGCAGCTGGCAGGTCATTAATATTGTCTAGGAATAGGAGTGGGCCAAGAACTGTGCCTTGGGGGTTATGTAGCCTATACCAGTCCATTTAGCTTAGGCTACCTTATTAAGTTCTTACTTGATCTAGGCCTAGCTATTTTCACGTAAAACACCATAGGCCCTAGGCCTATGTCTTCATAAATTTTACTTAGAGTAAGAAATACGTGCCAAACAAAAACTAGCCTAGGCTATAGGCCTTACCGTTGAATAAAATAACAGTAGGCCTAGCCTATTAGTATTTAGCGTAGTAACGTTAAATCTGGATAGCTACAGCTGACTGATGATAGTGCCCGTAGCGACGTAGGCCTAGCCCACAGGCGCTCGGTACTAGTAATAAGAGTAGTACAGGTTGGCCAAGACTATGCATATAGGCTATATGCAGTCTTGGCCGACCTATACTAATACCGACCGCCTGTGGCCTAGCCTAGCCTAACAGTTAGGCCTAGGCTAGGCCATACGATACCTATTCGTCGTCTCCTCTCGGTCATGGTTTTGCCATTGTCTAAGATGTATGTTAAATCCATCGGGTTAAAAGTTCCCCGTTTTCTTTCTTGGGCAATATCACGGTTCATTTTTGTACTGTTTATACTGTTTTAATCAACCGAACATCGAGATAAGTAGCCTAAAAGCCCTTTTCGTTGTAAAAAGCTAGGCGATGCTTAGCCTAGAGCCTACTTGTGGCACTGCTGTAACGTTTGTAGTAATATATCAAAAACTGCGAATGTGAAGTGTGCAGATTGTCTCTCATCCGTCAGTCATATCATAACACTTTGCACTATATACAGCAATCTTCGAGGCAACCCTGGAGATTTGTTTAATTTTCCAGGTCTCACGTAACTTGACACTATGGAACGCGAATTCGACAGTACCGCAGAAATTGAAGTAATGGAGGTCGACGTTCTGCGATCTGGACTATTTTGAGGGGTATACTGAAATCCGTCGCGAATGCATGAAATTTGTCACGGCTGACCATCAAGGCACGTATTCAGGGGCGGCGACAGGGTATTTTGATAGGGAGAAAATCATGGGGTGAGTAATTTCTGTCCGGGGGAGGGGTCGAAGTGGAGGGGTCATCTCCCCTTTGAGAATTTTTTGATAATTTAAGATCGCTTAGATGCAAAATGGTGCTGTCTTTGGTGCACTTCTGGAACTGATCATAAATGGCTGGAAAATGTTCATAATTTAGTGAGTTCTAATTTTGGTCGGGTGTAAGAGGGCCGTGCTCGGGGAGAGTCTAAAGGGAGGATGTGTCCCCTTCCCTTTGAGAATTTTTTGGTAACCGTAATTAAGGTCGCTTAGATGCAAAATGGTGCTGTCTTTGGTGTATTTTTGGAACTGATCGTATATGTTTGGAAAATGTTCATAATTTAGTGAATTGTAATTTTTGGTTGGGTGAAGAAGACAGAAGCCTTTGTTGTCTAAGAGAAGGGTATGTTGTCAAGACACCTCCTGAAAACCCACTTTTGGATGCTTTACAACCTTCTCTTCGGCTTTCTATTCGGGGAAAGTTTTCACGCAAAAATACGTGCGTGGAGTCCACAGAAACATTCTTGAACTATTAGTACGAAAATTTTCTTTGCCATAAGCGTAGGAAGCTGTTTGAAAGAGTGGGGCGGAAGTGAATGTTAGTGACCAATGTCCTGGGAGTGGTCTTAGGGGAGGGGGACACCCCCTCCCCTTTCGAAAATTTTTGACTATTTACAGTGCCCTGGATGCAAATGGTGCAAGTTTTGACAAACTTTGAAGTAATTTCGTCTCGTTGGAAATTTTTTTACTATTTAAAGTGCCCTAGATGCAAAATGGTGCAATGTTTGACAAACTTTGAAGAAATTTCATCTCATCCAATGCCATATTTTGGCAGCGTGTCATCCAAAGTGGGGGGGGGGGGAAACAAAGCTTTCGCCCCCTACCATCGAGAGTGGGGGCGGTCGCCCCCTCTGCCCCTTTTCCTACGCCTATGCTTGCTTCATTTGTGCATTATAAAAGGGTATATAAAGGCTGCCAACATAATAGCATAATAGGGCCTCCTGGAAGCTCCGGATTTATTGTATGCATCAGATATAGGCCTAGCCCACCCTCCTCTTCTCTCCTTCCGACTTCTTTCTCTTTCGCTTCCTCCTTTCTTCTCTTTCGCTTTCTCCTTTTTCTTTTTTCCCCTCTTCTTTTTCTTCTCTTTTACATTTTTCTTGCAAATTATAGGGGGGAGGTCGTCCCTCTGTGGCGCTACCACTGCATATATTTAATCCAGGGAGTTGCTATTTGTCAAATAACTCGATCCCTGTTTAATTCCACTGACGTCACGTTGTAATTATACAGCACAGTATGCTCAGCACTAGGCTGTGGGCCGGATTTAAGGTATGGGGGAGGGGGTTGTGAAAATGGGGAGGCGAGGAGGGGTGAGATTGTTATTGTAATCTAGTTAGTCATAAGTGAACTTTTTTGTAACTATTGTAGAATGAACGCAGTTCTTTTGGTTTCGTGATTTCCGGGGAGTGTGCTCTCGCCAAACCCTCCAATAATGTAATTTTGTGGGGCCCCTGGGCACGAGTCCCGCTGGCCCATACTTAAAGGGAAAGTGCAGTCACCGCAATCAGAGTTAGTATGCCCGGTCTCTCTAGTTCATGAATGACCTTTTTAAATCATGTGACAGTATTTTTGGTAGTGAATTGTGAAATTCAAGAATTTCTCTTTGCTTTACCTATTGTTTGTAACAGTTATGTTCAAAACGTCTTCAGAGGTGCTTGTAATGCAATAGGAGGAGATTTGCAAGAGTTTGCTAAATTTTTCAAAGCAAACTTTGGGGGGACTACCTATTGCCTTTAAATGCTGCCCTGACTAGGCTACTGTAAGTTATGTGTGTGTTAGCACTTAGCCTATCCCTACGCTAGGCCCATGTCCCCAGATTTCACTTTGTTTCATTGGCGTGTTCAGATGGACAAAAAGGAACAACTGCTAAATATCACTTTGCCAGGTTTTTTTTTTTTTTTTTTTTCTTTTTTTTCTTTTTTTTTTAGTAGGCCAAGGAGGAGCTTTGCACAGTGTTGGGTAAAGCTTCAAGTTGCTTATTTGGGAGAAATGGAACTTTCTGGGATGACGAGAATTGCCATTTAAAGCAAACCCATGTACTGTCAAACACATTGTGGGTGCGTGTGTGCCGCCATCCCAGGAAGTACGTTTCAATTCTTCCAACGGTGCAACTTGTAGCTCCTTCCACAACTGTATAAAGCTCCTCATTGTGCAGACAAGTCCATTTTATGGCTTATGGCCATGTCGTGGTGAACCTACAACGCTATTGTGTGCAGTCCAAGCACTCTCTCTGCATTGTGTGCATGTAAGCTACTCTGCATTTTCAGACTTTGCTGTAAATCAAAGAGCAGTGACCAACAGACAATTTTGATACCACCACACTGAAAATATACTTTGGGGTGACGAGTGCCTGTCTTTAATAGGGAACACAACTGTCTTTTATGTACAAGTCATTGTTGATCAGCCAGATTGAAACTGTATTGTCTGAATGAACGTCAAAGTGCAGTTCAGCAGTTATGGACTTCATATAGAACTCTGTGGTTATTCCTAAATATATTTGGGGGGATGCCATATCTTACTTACGGGTTTCTATCATTCGTGATCTCAGCTGAGAAAAGCATATTCGACAGTTTGTAACAAAGGCAATAGAATTTTAGGGATACTTCAAAGGAACTTGTTGTTTTGCTCTGGCGATGTGAAGCTAGCTCAAGGGTGGCGCCAGAATTTGCCCTACGGTGGAAAAGCTCCCAGACGGGAGCGGCAGCAATTAGAAGCGCGCCAAAGACCACGGGTTGCCGAAGGCATGTCAAACGTTTAACTTTTGGTACCTTTGTAAAAAAATTTGAATTTTTCAGGAGAAAATTTGAAAAACCTGGAACTTTAAAGAAGAAAATTTGAAAAAGTTGGGTTTAGGTCAGGGGCGTAGCGAGCGGGGGATGTGGGTGTCATCCCTCCCCCTAATAATTGGTCGCCGTCGCCAAATTTTCGGTCTGTTGGCAAAAAGGGGAGAGGGGAAGGAAAAGAAGAGGAAAAGAGGAGAAGAGGAAAAGAAGAGAGAAGCTAAAGGAAAGGGGAAGGAAGGGAGTGAAAGGGGAGACGGAGAATGGAAAAAAAAAAGAGAAAGAAAGAGAGAACGGGAGCGCGCGGTCAGTCTGTTATCGGATATTTCGATTTTCGACTCTTCATCTAATTGGCCCATTCAAGTTGAAGGCCAGTCGGCAAATTGATCATGCATGTGACGGCCGTATCAACGGCCGTCAGTGTAATTGAACGAGTGACCGAGTCCGTCGACAGCTTGGGGAAAGAAAGGGAATTTAAGGCTTCCGTGAAGGAACACTATTTCGGGTCGTATGACATTCTTGTAAGACCGCCTTTTGGACAGTATTCCTCACTATTACCATCACCATAGGATCGGCAGAACCCGATTACCCATGGAGAGGTTATCCTTAGCCTGTTTTCTAAACCCTAACCTTAACTTCAAACACATTTTACAAATTCCTGAGGATCCGGTTTACCCACAAACATTCTGGGAAAAAATAATGCGTGCAGCTTGCGTCTTCCCTTCACTGCAAACTCAGGCTTTCAACTTTTGAACACCACAATGTAACAGATATAGAAAGCATCAGTGGTGTATGCGGAGGGGGGGGGGGTAACTGGGCCATGCCCTCCTCACTGATGCCAATTTTTTCTTTAGTTCCTAAAAATACGTAAGTATTTTAACACGAATTTTACTTCAAAATGTAGCATATGTGGCACCAGATTGCATGTAAGGACACATATTTTTTTTCAAACTTTTCAAAGGAGAGGGGAGGCACCCACTCCCCTTAGACCCCTCTCACAGATGCCAATTTTTTTTTCTTTAGTTCCTAAAAGTACGTAAATATTTAACACAGATTTTACTTTAAAATGTAGCATATGTGTCACCAAATTGCATGTAAGGACACCTAATTTTTCAAAACTTTTCAAAGGGGAGGGGGTGTTCCTAGGCCAGCGATCACACAACATACTTCATGGCCCTCCTTGAGAGAAATCCTGGACGCCTAACGAGTCTAATGTTCAAATGCTGAACGCATAGTGTTTTGAACGTCAATTTCAGATACTGAAGTATATAGTGGCATGACGGGAGGGAGAAGCCTAATACATCAAAATTATTAGGAATCTTTGCATTGGATAACGTATTATTAATCAAAATATACCTATCCAGGGACTTAATTTTTTACCCAGAAATATGTTAAACCTCAGAGCTTCTGGGGGCTTCGCCCCCTGGGCCCCCACCAGGGGCCCTAAGGCGGGCCCCTTGACCCCACCCGCTAAATCGCGGTCGTTCTACGCATTACCAGATCTGTCAGCAAAACATGATCTCTACACCCCCCCCCCCCAAGATTAAACATTCGCTACGCCTCTGGTTTGGGTACCTTAAGTCTAGATTTACAAAAATATTTATTTTTGAGGTTAGAAAATGAGCCGTGGCCGGCTCTACTTAAACCAATTGGTTAGAAACTGGGCCGTACAACCCCATCTAACAAACTAACTCATTCATCCAGCTCCCACCTTTGTAGCTTATTCTGTTTCTGAGATGTAAAATGTTGAAAAATATTCATTTAATTTAAAATGGTCCTTGCGCAATAATTTGTGATGTCCTTCTTGTACAAATCACATTACCCGGTTTTGTTTCCTTTCGAAATGAAAATGTCTATATGACCTTAAAAATTTTTCCGTTTTACCGTTCTTGCATAGGGTGTTACACGGAGAGGACGTGGAGATAGACAAGTCACCCTGCACCAGTAAGACAGTGATCACACTCAGTTTTGGACTTTTGCCACTAGGTGCAGTCAGTCTCGAAAGAAACAAATAAAAACAAAGAGAGTAATTAAAGTAGTACATGAATGACATCATAATTTAATTATTGGGCATTGTACCATTTAAAATTGAGTGAATAAGCTTCAACATGAATATCTCAGTTCAGGAATTTCCTGTAAAGATGGGAGTTGGACCATTTGGATTCATTTTGCCTGCACTGAGCTCTGAAACATGTATTTTTGAAATTTTTGTCTTTAGGTTCACTCTATGGTACAGTGACGTGGGAAGGTACTTTCCATTTGGGGGGAGGGGGTGGGCTGACTTGTGCATGTTGAAAAGATGAGTATAGTGTAGCTACGCTACGCGCAACCATGGGTTGGCGCGTAGCGTATGGAGCAAATTTTTGAAAAAATGCCTCCCCATGCAGGAAATGGCCCCAAAAAGTTAAAATGTTGGTGTAGTTTTTATTTGACATTTATGTACTTTTGCCCAAATTTTGATTCAAATTTCATCCCAGTTTTGTAGAAAACTGACTAAAAATTTTAATTTGATCTCCCAAGTTGGGTTGATAACTTGAACCCATTTCCCCACCTCATTAGATAATCTCTTTGGGTAAGAAGGCAATGCGATTTAATTACAGCTTAGACTATCTACTAAATTTAGGAGACGAAATATCTCCTACATTTTAGGAGACCTTTTGATAAAATTTATAACGAAATCTCCCATTGATTGTTATTTCGAACAATAGGTTTCCCCTACTTGATCAACTTGATCGAATATGTTTTAGATCGCAGATGAATTAGTTATAGACTGTGGAACTATTAATCATATAAATAAGCAGTAACTTAAGATAAAGCACCACAAAAGTCCGCTACTTCATGATGCATTGACCGTTCAGATTTCAAAAAAGACGCAGAAAGTCAAATTTAGTACGTCGTACGACACTGAGTCGCTATTTCAAGTACTTTCCTAAAGGATTTTTCCTTATTGATTGAATGACGGAAATGATACTTCATTTGTTTTAACAGTAAATCCGAGATCCGTCAAATTCAAAACAAGTGAAACGATCCATGGTGGTCCTCGTCACACCCCCTCCCTACATTACTGTCATAGGCGTACAGACGCTTCCAGTTTGGGGGGCAGGAAATTTTTTGCACGAATCTCAAAAAGAATGCCCGAATTTCGTTGCAGTTTCAGGTGCATAAAATAGACCACCCAAACCACTACATGCGAGAGAAAATTTTTGCACGTTTTTCGGGCATTCGATCAAAAATTCGGGAACTCAGTGGAAAATTTGGGCAATCTTTTAACTTTCACTTCATTTCTGCCGGAATTTCACCCAATCCGTGGCCGAATTTTTGTCGTTTCCTGCCCGAATTTTCGACCTCAGATATTTTTGGGGGCAGTATGCCCCGGCCCCGCTCCCCTGTCTCGTACGCCTATGATTACATTTTTGACATTGCTGATTTCAAGGCCGGTGTCCTGCTTGAGTACATCCAGCTTAGTTAGAGTCTGTCTTCCTGGTTTCCTGTAGCCATGTTAAAGTGTCAAGTGAAACAGCGTTGCCACATATTCATCACTTCTTGAACAGTGACCAGCGCATCTAATAATTCCCCTACTTCTTCTGATTTTGGGGGTTATTTGGGGCAGGGTCTCCGTACAGCTCTGCTTGTGCTACATGTTGATATTAAGTAAAACCCTTAGAATACGGATGTTACAGCCTTTTGGAAAAACTTCGGGGTCAGGCGCGGCGGAACGGAAAAAATATTTGGGGGGCTGAGTGCCAGGAAGACTATCTAAGTGGAGCGCCACCATCAGTTGGTTCGGAGCGTACAAGAAAATTTTTGGCTTTACAAACCCTCCAGATGACCGGAAACGGCACTTCCCGAGCGTTTTAAGCTGCATGTTCCCAGCCTTGAAATATGGATCTCATGTCTGCAATTTTTCTCAATTAATGAAAAAAATAAATCTCTGAAAAATGTAATACATGTTTCTAAGCGGAGCGCCACCATTAGTTGGCGCGGAGCGGACAAGAAAATTTTTGGCTTAACAAACCCCTCAGATGGCCGGAAACGGCACTTCCCGGGTGTTCTAAGCTTCATGTACCCAGCCTTGACATATGGATCTCATGTCTGCACTTGGCAAATATTGGGCTGAACATACCTTTAGCCCCCTCACTTTTTTCATTGGGGGATGAGTCCCCCAACCCCCCCCCCCAGTTCTGCCGCCACTGTTCGGGGTGATGATCCTTACTTGCTTACGGTTTTTGCACCGTGAACCATTTTGTAATTCGGGGTCCAGTTTGCTTTGGTACATTAGACGACTTAACAGACATGTTGCTTTTATTGCTCGCCGACGAACTGTACGAACTGAGACAGTTTAGGTGAAGTGATGATATAATATAATATAATATAATATAATATAATATAATATAATATGACATGACATGACATGACATGACATGACATGACATGACATGACATCACATCACATCACATCACATCACATCACATAACATAACATAACATAACATAACATAGCATAGCATAGCATAGCATAGCATAGCATAGCATAGCATAGCATAGCATAGCATAGCATAGCATAGCATAGCATAGCACAGCACAGCACAGCACAGCACAGCACAGCACAGCACAGCATAGCATAGCATAACATAACATAACATAACATAATGCGTTAAAGGGCAAAGGAGGACAAAAGCCCCATAAGATGCCCTAACGACCCATGGGCGACACAGACAGAAATCGGGGTAGGGAGATATATACCACCACTTTTCACAAAGAGAGAGCGGGATGGCCTACACTAGCATCTCCCAAATTTTCAAGAAAATTACAAAATAACATGCTCTGTTTTTTAATTTTTGGTTATCAAATTGATAACTTTTGAATAGTGTGACATAGAGTAGACTTAAATGACTTATAAATGCTGTATTTTTCGGCCCCCTTCCCGAGCATCCATAGATCATAGGCGTAGGAAAAGAGGGGCAGAGGGGGAGACCTCCCCCACTCTCGATGGTGAGTGGGCGGAAACCCTCTTTCCCCCACTTTGGATGGCATGCTAGAATATATATAGGTGTACCGCCTGTAATTTACCAGTATAACGGCGTCCAGATGTTATCAATATTCCTTTCCAGAAGGCATAGATGTACTGCAGTTGTTGGGTGTACAATGGTTGGCAAAAAACAAAGATTT
>WURT03064229.1:0-13719 GCA_009936505.3 Holothuria glaberrima | reverse complement strand
GTTATTTATCGTCCACCAAACCGGGATATTTCACAATTTAATGATTATTTGTATGACACTTTGTATAAAGTCTCTAGGGAGAAAAATTACTATTACATTCTTGGAGATTTCAATACAGATATTTCAAGCGAGGACTCTTCCAACTTTTTGCAGACTTCATACACTTGTGGCATTTCTCCAGTCATAACTAAACCTACCCGTGTCTCAAACAGTTCAGCTACATTAATTGATAACATCTTGAGTAATGTTTCATTTATTGATGACACAAGTCGTGAGTTACGAGCTGGCGAATCAGTTACTGATATAAGTGATCACTTTCCAATATTTCTTAATACTGCTTTTAAATGCAAGACGTCAGAAAAAAAGACGTGATGCGTTTATTCAAAACTTTTCAGAAAATAGCATCCGTATGTTTGTTTTACGTGTTTCTGCCATCAATTACCAGCATGTATTAAGTAAAAATGATACAAATACGGCCTTCGATACTTTTTATGATATGTTTAGGAATATCCATGACGCATGTTTTCCCATAATACGCATTAAATTTAAAGGTAAGGCGAAAAAAGAATTCACCACGGATCACTTCAGGGATTATTTCCTCCATACAGAGAAAGAATAAACTTTACACACAGTTTTTGAGAAACCCATCTGTTGCCAATTAATTTACATATACCTAATTTCGTAATAAGCTGAATCATGTCATCCGAATTGCAAAGAAGAGCTATTATTTTGATAAATTTTAGGAGAACAGAAATGGAATGAAAGGAACTTGGAAAATTGTGAATGATCTGTTAAATAACAATAATAAAGTAAATTTGCATGATACTTTCAAAATTGGCGATAACACTGTCAGTGTCAAACAAGATATGGCCAATAGCCTCAATGATTATTTTGTAAACTTGGGTGATTCTTTAGCTGCAGAAATGCACTTTGTTACACTTCCCAATAATTACCTTGGTGATCCAAATCCTAGCTCTCTTTTTCTTTTTCCAGCAACGATGGTGAGGTAGAAAAATTGCCACTGATTCGCTAGATCTACAAAAAAAAAAACAGCCGGTGTCGGTAATCTAAGGCCTAATATAGTAAACCAAAAAGTCCTACCCTACATTTTAAGGCCTCTTTGTCACATCTTCAACTTATCTCTGAGTACTGGAACTTTTCCAGATAAACTTAAAGTAGCCAAAGTTATCCCACTTTTTAAAAAAGGAAATGCCAACACACTTTTTAATTATCGACGTGTATCAATACTGCCTTACTTTTCAAAAATCCTTGGAAGATTAATGTTTAATAGACTGAACACATTTCTAAGTAAATTTAGTATACTACATGATAATCAATATGGTTTCAGGCCTGGTCACTCTACTGAACTGGCACTGGCCGACACTATTGATAAGATATACAGTGCCTCAGACAGTAGTTAACATTGTATTGGGGTATTTCTCGACCTTTCCAAAACCTTTGACATTGATCATAACATTCTACTACATAAGCTCACACATTACAAAATAAGAGGTCCAGCTCATTCTTGGTTTTCTAGTTACTTGCCAAATAGGCAGCAGTTAACAACTGTCAATGAGACACGGTCAAGCAAACTTACTGTAAAATGCGGTGTTCCCCAAGGTTCCATCTTAGGACCTTTGCTTTTCATTTTGTATGTGAACAGGGCCGGATTTAGCTTGTGGGGGGGGGGCGGGCCAAAATAGTTTGGGGGCTCTTTCACGATTAGGCCCACTACCTAAGCGGAACGCCATCATAGGTTGGCAAGAAAAATTTGGCAGAAAATGCTTCCCCGATCGCTAGAATTGGCACTTCCCAGCAGAGGCGCCGCCAGAATTTGGTGATTAGGGCACTACAGATTATGTCGTAATGCCACCCCTGTTCCCCCAAGCCTGAGTAAATTTCACTTTTTTGTATGCACACCTGTGTTTGTATACAGAAGTGAGGATCCTTCTATTGTCACTACCTAAGGGGGCTGCCCCTTAGAGGGGTCTAAGGGGAGGAGACACCCCTCCCCTTTGAGAAATTTTTTGTTAATTTAAGGTTGCTTAGATGCAAAATGGTGCTATCTTTGGGATATTTTTGGAACTGATCATATATATGGCTGGAAAATGTCCATCATTTAATGAATGTTAATTTTGTTTAGGTGATGTAGGAGAGTATGTTGTCTTAGAAAAGGAAACGTGTTCAACAAACCTCCTGAATCCCCCTTCTGGCTACTTTTCTGCCGTCTATTCATACAGGTTTTTCGGCAACATTACATGCGAGGAGTCTACAGAAACATTCGTGGACTGTTACAAAAATTTTCCTTTCCTTCTTTGTGCATTATAAAAGGGCATCTAAGGCTGGCCTGGAAGCTCTGAATTAATTATATAAAATGGGGCAATGACATAATGCTCATTACCTGACATCCAAATAACAATATAGAGTATGACGAGGCCGAGTACTTTAAAACTATCGTATTTTACTAATTGTGAACGAAAATCCAGATGAACAGCTTCAAGCAATGGGGAATGGGAGAGAGGGAGAGTATAAATGCAGTGATATAAGACCTCCCTGATAGGCATTGTTAGAGGGGTGAAGGACTTACAAGCGCGTTTCAGAATTAGATTGAAAGATCCCATATTGATGCAAGGCCTATACAGATGTCTGAGGATTTATCTCTGTTTTTCGGAAAGTGTTCTGATCAGAATAGTTCCATGTATTATTACCTTAATAACGGTCATGAGAAATTTTTCATGAAATAAAATTTCCATGACAAAACCTGCATTCAGGCTCTGCATCGAGACACTTTTAATTGCCCAAGAAACCTACATGCTACTCAAAAAGCAAGGCTTTTACTTGGTAATTCGAAAACAGATTTCAACTTTTGCTGCGGTGCTTCTTCTTAAGTTGCTATCGGAAGATATTGATAATAAGGACAAAATTGAGGCGAGGTTTGAAGCGCGAAAATTTTGATAGTTTGCGAAGGATTTGCAAAAAATTCTGATAGTCTGAGAAACATTTGTGATTGAAAATGATGACAATAGATCCATCACTCGGTCGAAAACACACCTCACAGAAATCTATAGCTTAAACGCCTTTTGGGATCATTTTAAAATTTTCAGTTTTTTTTCAGAAATCGATTGGGGGCACGCGCCCCCCATGCCACCCGTGTCGGCGACACAACTTCCCAGGCCTTGCAAGTTGCATGTAAACATTTTCACTTTTGTATTTATGGAAAGACAACTTTTGTCCAGTGTGGAGTTCCGAACAAAGGTCCGTATTTTACATGTTGACCATCGACGGACGGACAGTAAGTTTCCATTTTTGGACAACCATATGTGGGCCCGTTTATGTGGGGGGTCCCGGTTGGCCCCGTTGTAAATCCGGCACTGAATGTGAATGATATTTGTAAAATTTCGAAAAAATGTTCCTTGGTTCTTTTTGCTGATGATACGAACATATTTTTTACTGAAAGCAATTTAAATAGTTTGAAAAGAACATTGTGTAATAATGAGCTGCAAAAGTTTTATGATTGGTTTGCTTCAAACAAATTGTCTATTAATCGGAAAAGACTAACTATATTTTGTTCAATTATAGCAAGCCTACTGTTAATACTGATATGAATGTTTTTATGAATGGTACTCCTCTGGAGAGGGTTAAAAGTACAAAATTTCTGGGTGTATATATTGATGCTAATCTTTCCTGTGGGAATCATGTCGGCCATATTCCAAACCAAATTTTCCAAAGGTATCGGAATTTTGTCAAAATTAAAGCACATACTACCCCAAAAAATTATGAGATCTGTCTACCTTAGCCTTGTGTTGCCCCATCTTTCTTACTGTTCATCGATTTGGTCCAGTACAACCAAGACAAATTTAAATAAAATGTATATCCTTCAAAAAACAGTGGCTAGAAACATCACCTGTGCGTTACCACGCAGTAGCACCAATGAAATGTTCTCTTCTTTAAATTTACTGAGGTTGGAGGATCTCATATCCTTAAATGTAGTTACTTTCACCTATCATTGTCTAAATAATCTTCCTGGTTCATTTTCCTCTTTCTATACGTGTAATCTCTCTATTCATAACAACGACACACGCCATGCAGACAAACTTCGTAATAATTTGTATCGTAAATCTCGCAGTTAACTCAGTCTCAGGTATATAGATCTACTTCTGTTTGGAATTCATTACCGAATAGTCTTCATGTGAAACAATCTGTTGCTACTTCCAGAAAATGCCTTCAGAATTTTTACATTCGTCAGTATTGAAGGGAAAAGTTCTTATGCTTAATGTACGTTAACTGTTATTAGTATAACCGATAGGGCGTAATTGTTAATCATTCATCCCCCACCCTCACCCCCGCCCCGCGAGGGCAGGACGGGGGTGAGGGTGGGGGATGGGAAAGGATGGAAAGGGATGAAGTAAATGGGAATGTTATTATAAGGTACTGGTCATTTTGCTATTTCTAATAAAGCTTCCTTTTTTAAGGGATTGGTCTTCTTTGATAAGCCCACAAGGGTTTTAAGTTCATCCACATATTCTTTTGTTCGATACTTAAGTCTGTATAATTTTGATAACCTGGAAAAAAGAATAAATGGATGAAAATGAATTAAGATTTGGCAAAATAACGGACGAGGCAAAGCCGAGTCCGCTATTTTGCCAAATTTGGAGTCGAGATGATTCATGAGACAATAAAAGTCCGACAAGAAAGTGGTTCATTCCTGTTTTACCACCCGAAAATGTGTAAAAAACTTTATTTTTATCAGTTTTTACATTTACTGACCGTGTGTTGTGGAATAATAGGTCAGTGTTGAACCAATCAGAATGTAGGATTCTCAATAACGGATGGCAAGAGGTGGTTTAATATTTTAATGGAATTTATATGACTGACCCTGAGATCAGACTGAAGACAACATTTTCTCCATATTAGTCTATTGTCTCAACCGAGTTGTCATAATGCCAGAACTTTGTCTAGGCGCTAAAGGAGTACAAAAGAAGAACAATTGTCTTACACAGATAATGCACTCACTTTTCAACGAATTCATTAGAACAAAGGTTGATTTTAAGCATTTTATCTTTCAAACAGTTACTCTCTTTTTCAACAGTTCAAGTACTGAGATGTGGGAAGGGGAGACAAACGGTCTTGTGGTATAGATGAAGATCACCGTCGTCATGGAACGAAGCGATACTATTGCAACAGCAACCCCACCCCTTCATCACCACACAAAAAAAAATGATAAGTCGCTAGTTCCATATATATTAGAATTTCATACACGCCTTTTATTTGTGCCGCCTTTCAAGCCTTTATAACTTTTGGGGTATGCCATATAGACGATTCTAACTTCACTGAGTATCAGGATCCTCCTATCTGCGAATTGAGTAAAAAACGCAACAAGTTTAGGTAGGTACTTGAGTACCAAACCCCTTGGTAAACAACGCGCTTCAGTGCCCACAAGCTTTGTAGAAGAATAAGAAACAAGACACGATTGTGTCACATGGATTATTCACCTTGTAATTCAACATGGCTCGTGGCTTCACTATGGCAACCGTAACGTCAGAATCAATTTCGACGGTTGTATGAAATTCCTTCGGGAGTAATATAAATCTTGAATTTATATAGGAAATTTCCAGTGTGTGCTTACATGTCCTAATATTTATAATCGGAGACTTCTAGATCGGCGCTATAGGTGCCTGAAGGATATATTATCGCATGGTGACATTATAAAGTTTCTCGATTCGGAATCAACATTTTGGGGCCAACTAGCCCTTTTAACACTTTGCTTTATTAGGCTATTTCCTTTAGTTTAGAACGAAACAAGCACGAATGAAAAATACCTCAAAAAGCTAGACACTTACCACAAGTTTTAAAATAACAATTGATGTGCATTTAGGAAATGTGCAAAAAGGAAACAAGTAAGAATCGAAATGAGCGTTTACGGCACAAATGAAGTAAACCGCTGGCTACTTAAGAGATTAATCAGAATGATCCTCAGTGTTTCAAAGTAAGCAACATTATTACTTTAATCTAGGGAAATGTACAAAACCTAAATGAAGAGCACACGGCTTGCTATGTCTGTAGCCAGACAAATCATGTTTTAGATTGTCATCATTGAAGATATAGAATTATTTTATTAACAGGCAGCCCTTTTGTACAACAAGGCTTTTTGGATCCTTTACTGTAGTTTTTAGATAAGTTTTCCAACTAGTTTCTTCTCATTTTGTTGTTCTTCATCTTCTAAACTTTCAAAATTCTCAATTTGTTATTCTTTGTTGTTTTACATGATTTATTCTGTTAATACTTTTGTTTAGAAATTTATTCTGAAAAAAGAACTGACATTGAAGGAGGTCGAGACAGACGCAACTATGGGTTGATTTTTTCATGGGAAGAGACATGTAAGGTATGTTAATGTAATAGTTAATTCTGTTTTTAAAGTTTTCTAGGGTTCAAAATTTATTTTAGGGTCCAATTTTTCAGGGCCCGTCGCTCGCTGCGCTCCTTGACCAAGGGCCTGAGAATTGTCATTGAAAACGTCCACTTGTAAATGTTTATAATTAAAAGCATAAGCAGTTTATTCTCAGACCCTAGACCCAGGCGACCGTAGGTTACATGAACGCCATACTTCATTAAATTTTGTACTTTAAATTCAAATCTGGTTCACTGACGGGCTAAACTATCCACATACGGTAGCCTGCCTTCCTATTAGTGTTTCCCGTCATTTCTTGGTCATTTGCTCATTCTACGAAAAAGAATAGAAGCACGGGGAACAACAAGCATACTCTTCAGAAATTACAAAGATGATTAAGATGTTGAGTAAACAAGCTGCCTTGCATACTAGAGGTCCCCGGATCAAATGCCGTTGGAACCACTTTAAAATTTTCTGGGGACTAAAATTTACTTGTCCAGAATGTCTGTTCACAGTGATGCTAAGGATGTCTAAATTGGTGGATTTTGATTGGGTATACGATTGTCCGTTTCAGGAAGTTGTGAACTTTTCCCGGGCCAGCTCTCGAGCAGAGGTGCAGAGCAAGGAACCTCCACCCGCAGCCCCTGGGAAAATGGTTAAAGACTGGGGTACACTCATGTCCGTCTGATGGGGACGTTCAATGGCGGTCCCGGGAGAAGGATTGGGAGTGATTAGTACGCGCTTGTTTCGTTAACCTTTGACCACTAGTCGAAAAGAGAAGGCGAAGCTTATCAGGGTTCATTCACACTCTCTCTGGGATAGGTTCCTCAATGTTCTCATTGGCTTCCTGACTCCCAGACGTTAAACTTAAACTTAACAGGTCTGGGAGGTATCCCCCCCCCCCCAGCGTGTTGGAGCATTTGATCGCCTTTAGAGTTGACGCCGCATGTTGTGTCATTATCGAAGGACATTAATTGAAAAGTTTGATTCGATAATTTACGGTAAAAGTTTGTTTGATATTTTCTAGACAGGAAATGAATAAGGGTGTTTTTCTTTGTTATATTGAGATGGAAACATGTTATAGCTCCGTGACTGGGGGTTAAAGCCCCTACCCCCTCCCCTGTTTCGATTCCCACGCCTGTGAAGTGAAGTCATTTGTAACGAAACTGGAAGTAAAGCTGCTTGTCTCCTAAATACAGCCGGTTCGTTTGACTTACTTGAGAGTCATTTCAAAGACGTTTTAATTTGTTTCTTTTAAAACATATGTACTACCTCTGTTATGTTGAAATAATACTTTTTGGCCCCATATCAAAAGAATAGTCCAGACCCAAAGTTATGTTTGATATGTTAAAAAGGAACATATTCTAAACATTTTGTGAAATTTCCATTCATTTCCCATTTTCGGTTCTCAAAATATTAGCAATTGAAATTGACGAATTCTCTACCAAAAGTGAACTTGAAGCAATTAGGTGTGATGTCATGGATTCACATTGATAACAAAACAAAACAAAACAATGTTTTGTTTTTCTACCAATTCCCATCGGAGCATCTTCTCAAGTGCATCAAACTAAAACTGTAAAATATTCATACCCTTAATGCATCCTGGGCAGTGAATTTTTAAAACTTTATATACCTTAGGGGTAAAAAAACAACCCTAATCAATCCAAGGCCAAAACAATAGGATGAAAAATAAAGAAATACAAAACATTGGTCCTCAATGTGAAGCCATAGCATAACACCTGTTTGCTACAAGTTGACTTCTGGTAGAAAATGTGATAACTTCAGTTGCTAATATCTTGAGAACCGAACATGGGAATTGAATGAAAATTTCACCAGAATGGTTGGAATCAGTTTCTCTGTATTATATCAAAAGCAAATTTGGGTTTGGACTATTCTTTTAAATCTATGTCATCGAAAGTTGCATATAACATTTATCTACTCGATGGATCTTTTTATGCAATGGTTCTAAGAACTACTTTAAATTAATTAGTTGTGCTTTCTTTTTTCTGTCCAACTTCTCTGCACATGAATTTAATCAACTTTCAATGTTTGGTTAATGACGACGACAATAGTTCATTATTACAACTAGACTCATGCATCCAGTATCGAACGGGATTGATTTTACTTGAAATACAGACAGTTTCAAACGGTGTTTGCGACCACTATTTTGGCTATTTTTCCACAAAGATACACATAATCACTCAGCCGGTCGTGGCTATCAAACATTCGTAAAAAAATCTTTAGTATAATAAATGAATTTAGAAGCAGTTTTAAGAAGCATGCATTACATTAGCAAAGACAAAATTTAGTCATAAATTGTAATTTGACAATGAAGATCGATTTTTAAGAAGAAGGGCAGCGTTATCTTACGACTTTTTAAGATATAACAAGCTTTCGGTACGCACTTTGTCTGCAAACAGGTCGGGGTGTTTGAAAATTACGCTTTCCCCTGCTTTCGGGATCGTCAAAAGTAAAACAGTGGAGGGACCATTGGGGGAAATAAGGACACATTGCCAAAGAAAATCATATTGGAAAATAATAAGTACGCATTAATGAGTCTGAGGTCAGTTTCATTTTTCAGCTAATTAACAGTTGTTGACTAAAATATCGAATAAAACAGGCAACTAATTTAACACAATCACAAGTCAGTGCCGCTTAGGAGTTTTAAGGAAATCTTAATTTTTCTTTATTTCCGGCCTTACTTCGCACATGTGCTCGATTATGCGCTTAGCAACCAAAGCAAGGTACTGTAGTAGTTTTAGTTTACCGTGTATTTATCAATTTAATCCATTCTGATATTATATTGAAGTATAGTGACAAATACTGCAGATGTTGCGATCAGCGAAATCACTCGATATATTATAACTTATTACCCAATTAGAAATATTTTCACAACAGGAATTTAAATTGATTCCTGTGTCATATATTTTCTTGCTAAACCGTTTGGCTAGCATTTCTGCAGAGAGTGTTATGCCTTGGATCAAAAATATATGTCGGGGTGAGCTGATTTTCCTTCGGGCTCATCTTGTGTCTACAAAGCTCTTGTGTGACCGTCCTCGTTTCCTGAATAATTTGAAATGAGAAGATTTTGTTAAACTTAAATATTATAACAAGCTAAACGATCTTGAATCTAATCAGCGTAGAGTCATTCTTTGCTTGTTCCTGACGCAGGTAACTAAAATATGGTAAGTATTTTAATCCCACATATTTATAGGGAAGTATATAAAATTTTCATTCAATGCATTCATCTGCAACGCTTGCAACCTATTCTGTTATCATTATTATTTTTATGAAGTATTTTGTTAAGTACATTCATGCATACATTTTTGTTTTCCGACATTTTCAAGTGGTTGAAGGTTTTGAATTTTTAACAATAAATTGACAGTACTTATAGGTTTCGTAGAAATGTGTTCTTGTTTAAGAACACATCAAGTTCAAACTACCGAGCTGGAAGGGAAACGGTTGCCACTTTATTTCCACTTACATATCGTTGAGGTGTACAGTAGTAATATTTATCAAATCATAACGGAGTAGACCTTATGCATTGACGTCACGCGACGTCATTTTGGAGGAAAAAAATGAAGCACACTGCACGCATGACCAGGGGCGTCGATTTGATTTTGGAAGTGGGAGGGGGATCTATCCTAGTGAGGAGTCCAAAAGGAGGGGCCCAGATGCAAAATGGTGCGAAAGGTTTCAATATTTGGGGTTGCTAAAAAAACTGGGGTCTATTTCATTGCCCAAAGGAAAACCTGCATGCAGGCTCAGCCAGGGTGTTGCGCTTGGATTTGCCGACATGGGGGCCAAGCGCCCTGACTGAGGGCCAGCTACTCTAAGCCCTGGCAGATGCAATGGGTTGCCGAAATGATACCGAAACCAAAATATATGGCGGGCGAAGCGGAAAAATGGTTTAAAAAGAATTCATATTTTTTTCATTAAGAAAAGTTGAAAAAGTTTGGGTTATTATTGAAAAATCTGCCCTACTGAAGAGCACACCAAGAAATTTGATGGGGTGATTGCATGGTCTTCGGTGGGGAGTACATTCTTCATCCCATACATTAAGGCTCCCAGACGAAACTGAAAAATCTTTTTTTTTTCTTATAACATATGTTTGCCACGATGGTGAAGTTGAAAAAAGAATCTATCCTGAAGGTTGAAAAAAGGATCTTTTAAAAGATAGGAAAAAGAGGTTAGAACTTCGCAACGTTGCATTTTCGTGTTTCTTTAGAATCACGACTTTAATATTTGTGGAACATTTAACGTTGAATAAATCCAATATGTTTAAAATGGCAGGCGTTACAGCTAGATAGAACTGAAGATGGAAGCTCGAGTAGTGAGCAAAATTTTTTTGAAGTTATAGAAAGAATTATTACAGAACTTACTGCCTACGGACCTGATAAAGAGCCATGTGGAGAACTTTTTTGAGCATATCAATGTCTTCACCACTACTCGCCTACTGATAGTTTTTTTGGTTACCTCACGTTTTAGTTTCAGGTCACAAAAAGTGGGGGGGGGGGACAAATGTGTTAGTGTCCCCTCCTCTCAAAAAAGCGGAGGGGACATGTCCCCTGTCCCCCCCCCCCCAGATCGACGCCCGTGCGCACGACGTCGCGCTAGTAATAGAATTGCCCTCGTATCCGATTGGTTCATAAATCAAATGTCTGCATTTGATGGTGTTAGTTGCAATGGTACGAGCTTACCTCCAAACGAGGACGCACTTTCCGCTCTGTGACGTCATATGCATAAGGTCTATAAAGATCTTCATTTTTTCCACTTTAATCGTGCTTCATCGAGAAGACGGGGTTTCTTTACAGCTGCAGTATAATCTGTATACTTTATATAGCTTGCGCTTAAAATGCATGTGTACATTTAAAGAATACTTTCACACCTGAACGTTTCAGAAAAGTAGGACACGTGTTGTAAACCGTAAATTTTCCGCCTTAAACGTTTTATAGGGAGCCAAAGCTCCTACCATCTACGCCAGTGAAGAAAGTCAGATAGGGAAAGAAAGCTTGTTAATACGTCTTTATTTCGCGCTGGAACCTCGACGTCTATGTCTTCCTAGTTATTTGGGAATTTACTGGTGAAGTAAGCAAGCCAAGCGAAGTCGGCTATTTAATTGGTCCACCCGAAGGTGCTTCAGTCCGGCGCGCAACCGACTTCGTTGCCTGGCAACCGATTTTGATGACAAGCCTTGCCAAGTGGGAGGAAAGCCAGAGTACCCGGAGAAAAACCCACGTACATCAAGCGGGATTCGAACCCACGCACATGTGAATCACATTGGTGCACAGCAGATGGAAAAGACCACTCTGCCACTCGACGACCGAAGTAAGTGTATAAAACATCCTTTATATGGTTGAGCAGACTACAGGTGAACTTATATTTTAAGGAAATATAAGACCCTATTCTCCGGCAAATCTGACGCCGTAGTTTCAGCCATGCACTAACGTGCGGTCATTTTGCTAGCTGTAACCTATGATTCAGCGATATCATTTCTGCCTTCTATAGTGACAGTTGTGTGTAAGCTAATTGCTTATACGTAGTCGTTGAAACCTTGGCTGCGTTTGGATGTGTCATATGACTCCCGTCAATAAGGTGGGTCGACTCAGACTTTAGAACAAGGGTTTCTTAATTATTTTCGTTGGCGGGCCACATTTTTCATCATGAAAATTTCCCGGGCCATTAACAGGCAAGTAAGCTTGTCCGAGAGGGGGAAGTCCCATTTTAAATGACTAAATTATGACGCAAGGGGAACGCGAAGCCTCCCACTTAACAGCGTGGTGTCTATAGAAGCCCTTGGAAGGACCCTTGGTAAAGTGCAGGGTAACTCTCCCGTGGAATCCCAGAAGATCAAATATGTTAGCGAAACATTGCATGGCTGACACTGAAACATATGTGTGCTTTTCTGCCCTTTAAATTTGAGGAACACTTAACATATATTCACAAGTATCACAATCTGGCCATTATTTTCTGCCATAACGAAAATCCTGGGCCATGCAGAGCAGATAATAAACTCATGCCATATTCCGTGGCCCGAGAACTATCACCTTGAAATGAATCTTCGTGTGGGGAAGAGGGACACTCGGAGCGTCACCATCTTTTGGTACGTAGCGTTCCACGAAGATAGTAGCTAAAACATCTCCCAGATTCGTTCATTTCGAGATCTCATGATTTAGAAAAAGTACACTTCAAGTAAGGCAAATAAGTGGCAACGTTTCACGCCTATATTTTCTTCAACCAAGAGGCATGCGTACCTCAAAGTTCGTAAGCCCGTCCAACTTGGTCTATGTGGCTTTCCCCTTACCTTACTCTCACTGATCTGGTCATCCTATGTCGGACAAAGCGCACATCGTTTTTGTTATGCAGTGGGTGTGTGGATGAGTGAGTCGACTTATTTTAACCTTCTAGATTGATCTTAAATGGAAAAGCGTGGTAGTTTGGGGCAACTTTGTGTAGGAGAACTGAAAAGAACAAACATTCGGAAAGGCATGTAGGTCACCTTAACACTAGTTCTCCCTTCTACAATCTACTTTGATTTTCCAATTTGCCTTTTTTTCAATTAGCCCATTCGTCAATTATTTGTTTATCCGAAAGAACGGTAAACTATTCGAAAGCAGTGTACAGCTCCATCGGTTCAGTTCACCTGTACCTCCTATTTTCTAATTATTGTTAAACTTTCCAAGATGGGTGCGGCTGTGGGGGTACCCCTGGCCATGTTACTGGTTTAAAACACTCACTGCACCGAAGCTGTCCTTTATGAAGCAATAGTGAAATAATTGCTAATGATTCTTCTGTCCGTATCAAAATATATCTCGAAAAACCTCATATTTTGTTTTAGACCTCAATTTTTTCCCTGGCCGGATCGGATCTCCTCTCGGGCCGGATATGGCCCGCTGGCCACCATCTTAGAACCCAGGCTATAGAGTATAGACCACGAACTTCTCATATATATGGACAGAGCATACTGTATTAATGTCCTATGCGTAAATGGTCGCCACCGTACGTACTCGAGTAGGCTTACCAATATGGCTGCCTGCTATATCATTGTGTGTAAAAGTTTGGACTTGCTCAAGTGCTGCTCAGTAACGACAGATTGTGTGAGAAACTTGTAATATTTTCGAAAGAATGTAAACTCAGGTCAAATTCAACAAATAGAATGAAAGACTGATATTTTTCTTCCATTAATGTTTATAGTTTGTCTGAAATGTTGCATGAGATTCATCGTCAAATTGGGCAAATGGTAGTAGCTCGGCGGCCACCTTGGTAAGCCTAAATTTGTTCGAACGATGGCGACCGTATTGTTCACGTGATCCTCTGTCCATATATATATA
>WURT03064218.1:0-10739 GCA_009936505.3 Holothuria glaberrima | reverse complement strand
GGTATAGGCCAAGAAACATTGGACATACCGTATATGGACATTTTAGGTACAGTACTATTACCAACACTGATACCAGTGCAGGAAGGAAATGGAGGACTACTATATTTACCAGTACCACTAATGAAAACCTACCAATACTGTATGCAGGGTTTCCCCTTGCATTCTTTTCGTGAGGCAGCTACCTCACGGTTTTTGGCCACAACGTCACCCAAGTTTGCTATAATTTCCAGCTGTACTGTACCAGCTATACAGTATTGACAGTTTTCCCTCGCTGTTGGGGCCAAGGCTGGTGCCATATTATCCCCGTAGACTAATACCACCTCACACACTCTAAAACCCAGGGGAAACCCTGTTATGGTTCAACTATTCTCTCTAGACTTAAATTATAGTCAATTTGTACAGCAAATAGCAGCTCCCCTAATAGCGGCAAAAGAATGCTGACTTCTCAACAACCTGTAATATAAAGCTGTGCTTTGTTGCCCAGCAGCGAGAAGTTTGCTTTTCTTTCCTGTATCATGCTAAAATGTGGATATTTTTGTCTTTGTCAATGAATGAAACAAAATTTTTTGCACTTTTTTGCCACCTTGTTTAAATATACAGTATATTAAACATTACAAAGTTTGATTGTCAGAGTACTCAGTAGCAAGGTAAAATATGTAACATGTACTGTATGCAACTTGAAAAAATTACATGCAACTAGACAGAAATTACTACAGAAGTATTTGTCCTGTTATCACAAAATGAGCTTTCCAGCTGAAGTATGTGTTGACATTCTTGATTAGGCCTATAATGTATACAGGCTTTCAAGTGACTCTTACCATATTTTCTCCAACTTTTCAAGCTTTCCTCATTTCCCAATTTTTTAAAAATCTTTCTTTGTCCCACATAATGCACATTGTCCCATTTTGCCCCACTTTGTCCTCCTTTTCCTGACCAAGTGAAGAAGTGCATAAAATGACATCTTACAGTTATTGGAGATTGTGTAATATTATAATGAGATAATGTCATCAGTACTGAGTGTTGATAAATGAAGCCTGTAGAGACCCTTTTATCTAACGTTTGGTGTAAAATGCAAAATCCTGCTTTTTTCCTGTTTTGTACAGAGTTTTGATAATACTTTTATTCTTCTGTCTTACAATGTTTACATTATGATGGGAGATTACAGGATTCACACAATTGTTGAAATAAAGTCCCATGAAAGCAGTATTCTGGGCCTTGTGGTTCTTATCACTTTATGGCTACATGTACAGGATTACTTTAATACGTACTGTACACCTGAAAACCTCAAAGATTCCCTCCCAAATTGGACCCCTCCTCCTGTCAGCCCAGTTTTGGAATGGGAATGATTTCTCTGTCATTTTTCAAAGTTAACAAAGGTGGTACTAAAGTATTGTAAAGTGTACAGACAGATACTTTATACACTATGTCAAGTAACAGTCCATTCTACAGTATCCCATGGATCATTTCAGCATGTTACATATTACAGTAAGTACACAAGCCAAAGAAGTCTTGTTCAAAAATATGTTATTTCCCCAAGATTTTATGATGTGGTACAACTGCATTCATGGTGCCATCCTTATTATACAATTTTTTGGGGCTATGGTAGAAGTATATAGCTGTAATATTTTATTTAATCAATTAATCATTTAAAAGACTCATATGTGTAATCATACACAGTATTAAAGACAACTGCACCATGTCACTTCCCAGTATCCATCATTCCATCACTCACTTTTATCACTTGTGTTTGTTGTTTCTCACAATTTAACATGTTATAAGTAATCATTTAGCATAAATACTGTACTGTAAGACAGTGTTTCAACTGATGCCATTTTCGTCTCAAATTATTTTTTTCTTGAGAAATGGATGCATTTTTTGTTCAGTTATATATTACTGAAGACTTTACATACCAAGTTAGTCTACAGTATAAGTGGTCTTTGACATGAATGTGATGCATGCCTATTTGATGTAAAAAGCATTAAAAACCTTAAAAATAGCTGCTATTGACCTTAAAAATAGCTGCAATTCCCATCAAAATCCATAAAATATTGACTAGTTTACAAGACAATCACCATTGTGTTATGGAGAGAGGTACTCTTGAGTTAGGGCTTAGTTATCCTTTGCTTATTTAGCCTTCATTTCAAGGACCGTTGTAATGTTGGCATATCCTGAGGGGTTTATTTTGGAAGAAGCATTACTAAAGCTGAATGCATACGGACTACAGAACATGAAACGGAAAACATGTTTTTGGGCTGACGTCCGCGTGCGTTGGACAAAAAACCAAAATTAGCGTTTTCGTCCAAATCACATGTTTAATGAAACACTTGTTTGGTGAATCAAGCAGTGCTTGTTTCGCGAAAACACGAAATGTGTTTTCTGTCTGGTGATTTGCGTTTACAGTCATCCGTGTGCCTTCGGCTTAAGTCCACATTAAATACCTCACTCAAAACTAGCTAGAAAGTAATTTACAGGTAATTTTGTAAAGGGTTAAATAAAAGAAGTACAGACACTGTGCACAGGAACTGCAGAGCCAATTTTGAAGTGGGGGGGACAAGGGGGGCTAATCATCACCATGGCCCAATATGTTAAAGAAAGTAAAAGCCTATTTTCTGTCGTCTACAGTATTAAGACTGCCCAAAATGCCCACAGGAGAAAAAATGTGGGGGTTATAGCCCGCATAGCCCCCTTCTGTCTCCACAGTCCTTGGTGCTTCCACATTGTAAGTTTTACATAGCCATTGAGAAGTCCCAGAAATGGTCAAATTTTGAAGAGGTACATCTTGAGAATGGTAAAAAATATGCAATTAATTCCAACTGATTTTCATCAGAGGATTTTAATCCAATTTGAGTTGAGTTAATAAATAACTGGCTTGGCTACATGTTCACATTGCTTTAATTTCATGTATCTTGATGTGCCAGGTAGTGCATAGTATCAGTTACTCATGCACATACTCCTCTTTTATCATTATTTCCACCTTCAGTTTAATAAGCTCAGTCCCTTTGAGTTAATATGTACCTACCCTATAAATGAAATCATTTGCCTTGGTAGACATGCATACCTTGAGGGAATTGGGTGTTTTATCAGTAAAATATTGACAGGTGCATATAGCATAGGGAGGAAGCCTCTGACATTTTATGTGTAAATACTCTCAAGGTACAGCATCTGAAGAGTCAGTGACTTATTTCCAAACTGACAGATAAATTGAAGTACAGTAACTGTGTATGTGCAGTATCAGGCTTTGAACAATAAGGGCAAAGTACTAATTGTTCAAAGGGAGAAGTACATTCTGTACACACTGTTCATGCTACAACATGCAATTGCAAGATTCATACAGCATCTGGAAATCTGACAAGAAAGTGTTATGTAAGAATCTGCAGCTCTTTTCTTTTTTTTTTTTTTTGTCTTTTCTTTTTTTTTTTTCTATATCACATAGGTATGAAGAGGAAGAAAAACAAATTTACCTCAAAATTTGAATTTTCTAATCAAAATGTGTAAAGAAGATGAAAATTTGCCTCTTATCATTTGTCTTGTCCATTGTAGCACACACATTGCATAAAATCAAGTGCAACCATGTCCCTTACAGTATGCAGTATCTGGAACTTTCCAGACAAACAGTAGTTATATACAGTATATGCATATATCATATACTCTGCGTGTTGCTGTACTACTGAATAAAGCATATCCATACAAGAACTTTACCATGTAGCCGTAGTGTGCGTTCGAGTGTGCTGTGGTACACTGTAGTACTATATGCTGTCATTGATTTCCACTGTAGTACAACAGATCACATACTGTACATAAAAGTTTCATTCTTCTCTTTTGAAATAAGTGAAAGACAGGCTAAAGAGGTGTTTAATTTGTGGGACATGGCTACCACTCCCTTTTCTTTTAGTGGTACAAAAACTGTGACTCAAGGCTAGCAAACAATCATCCCTTCAGCCAATGTAATTATGAACATCTCCTTGGCTTGTCAGCCATGCTGCAAAACATTTTGCTGATCCTCAGAGCAATTAAATGCATCACACAGCTGCCTCCCCTGTTTTCTGCCTCAGTGATTGTATTATTCCATCGGTTATTTTTGTGGCTACATCTTATTGGCAATTTTTGAACGTTTGATATCATACACTGTACATGGAAGTAAGTCAGGAAACCTAACTGTTAAATAGTACTAAAGTATATTAGGTTTTCCATTCAGTTATACTGTATGCTAGTGTAAACATCTATTCCGAGGATTCATAACCTCTTCAGTATCAGTTGAAGCTTTTGTCATTCCAAGTTATAATATATTCCATTGAACTAATCATTCAACAGATGGTACATAATGATAATGTAATAGTACATCAGAGAATTCAGTCAATTACATCATGACATTGTATTATAAATCTTCCAATATTTCCTCAAGAAAGTCATAATTTACATAATTTAATTATGGACAAATTATGGAAATTTTGTTCAAAAAATTATGAAAACTCAGTTGTTTACATTTTTGAGAAAAGAAAACATTCACAACAGTGCAAATTTAAGATAACAAATGTCTTTTCCGTTCTGATCTTGAAAAATTGTCTCAAAAACAAGGGAATTTCAACCTGTGGTATGTGGACACTACATTAAATAGTCAATAGAACTATAGGTTAGGATATATTTTTGTTGACATTAGTTATATGATGCATCATGCATTATACCTGTGTTTGATCTCCTGAACCTATGTTTAGGTCAACTAACCCCCCTTTCACCTATCCGTACCAGGGAATGTCGTTAAGATTGATTCTTACACGTTTTTCACTTTTCTTGTACTCTCTTGTAATCTCCATTAGCATAGCTTTGGAGAATAGGACCATGCCCCCTCCTGTTTCCCCTCCATATGAGATGACAAAATGTAGTGCACTTGTTCCACATTTCCCTTTCCACTGTTAATCTCCCCATGCAAAATGTAATTTGACCCCACCTCTGTACCATTCCCTCCCCTTCCCCTCCTTTTGCCCATGTCTGACTTTGCTACTGCTAAACATCCCTAACTATGCCCTCAACATGTGGTTGTTGTAACTAAACTTTTCCATTGCTAGCACAATAGGAATGGCAGAATTCAGTTCCAATGACCCCAAGTGACAATATTAGATTCTAAAGGTTTTAGATGTTTTTGATCTCATGTTCAGGATGAGACTCCCCTCCTCACTTTACCAAGGTCAAATTACTTGGATAAAATGTGGATCTGATCTACTTTTTCAGTAAATTACAGCAACTTACAGTATAAGTTGACCTCAAGCTGTATGATCTGATTTCAGGCAGGAAATAAGATGTCAGTCTTTAGGGCAAAGTACATTATTGGGATAGATACTGTTCCTGCAGAAATGTTCATCAGTTTGTCAAAAATTTCACTCTCTTTGTGGATTTATCCATGATTCCATAAGGAAGGAAGTGCTATTTCAGTATTCCTTCATTGCACATTACAGCTTCCTCAGCATAAGGAAGTGGCAGTATTTTGTACCCATTTTAACTATATTGCAGCTGCAATTGTCTCAGCAGGGTCAGTTGAGCTCATTATTGGGGAAAATCCCAAAGTAGGGTGTGCATAAGACAAAACTAAACATAGACATACAGTACTGTATTAATACCTCAATTTGAGAAATATTTTCTTTGAAATCTCAAATTGACTACAATTAAGTTGAAGGAGAAACAGATGATAGAAAGAAGCTTAAAGGACAGATGTAATCACTTCAGTGTAAACTAATATAGCCTGGTATCATTCATGTATTATTCATTCTTTTTGATCATGTGACAGCAGTAGATCTTGTGTCTTAATTGTAAAATTCATCCACAAAAATGATATGACCCTCAGGGTTGGTTTGTTGGCTAATAAAGTCAACCCGGAAGCTCCTCAGTCTGGCCAACATCTAACTTAGTAGGGTTCATGGTAAGATAACATTGCCTATCCTAATATTGCCATTTATTGACGCTGGAGGAAATCATGTAGAAACTCCTTGAGTGAGAAAAGTGTAAGTTTTCAAATCTTTTCCGGATTCCTCTTCAGCACAATAGTCTTCTCACTGCTGTTACTTACTGTGTAAAGGCACAGTAATTACAGCAGTAGCTTTTCTGTGTGGTTACACACATCTTTATGCTCACATCAATTTTTTCGCTTTCGGATTTCAGATGGGCTGAGCCTAGCATTTATTTGGAAATTCACATGGTCATATTCTGGTACATGTGAATGTTGTTTATTCCAGATAACATTCTTTTTATTTCAAGGTGTACCCAAAGATTATTTAGTGAGGAACGTACTTTGGCCGTATCATGCCCTCTTTAACAATTTGCCCTCAGTATTTTTTCAAAAGGGTTACTGGTCAGTATACATTAGTGCCAATACATTGTGACCATTGTTTGTTGAAAATCCCTCCCACCCCCACCCCACTTCTTGTTCGGTATTTAACATTTGCTCAAATTTGTCCGTGAGGAGAAAGGTGTTTTTACTTTTTTTACCCTAGAGTTTATCCCTTTAACATATGAACCACATGTCTGGTCTTGTGGTTGAGCATCCGCCTCTCACATGGGAGCTAGCCTGGGTTTGATTCCCAGGTCGAGTCATACCAAAGACTTTAAAAATGGAACCTTCTGCCATTGTGCGTGATGCTCTGCATAAGCAGTGGAGTAAGGGAAAACATTCCAGTGCCACACAACTGGAAAAAAGGCAGTGGGCGCCACTAGATTAAACCAAGTGGTTGTAAGTTAAGGCGTTAAACCCCATCTAACTAACCCTTTCCACATGAGCAAATACAAAGCTATTAAAGTATGTTAATCTTGGTACCCTTTAAATAGGAGCACCGCAGTCTGCTGTCTGTACAAAAGATGTAATTTCAAAATTCTCTCCTTAAGTGCATGTGTTGACAATTTTCGCACATCTGTGTTGTATGGCTATGTATAATTTTATGCTTCAGCTACTTCAGTGCTATGTTTGCTAACATCAGTTTACGGTTGAACAGTGGTCTGAGACAGGACGTACTCTTCTCATGGATTCAAATTCCAGCAAAGCTGTTAATAGCTAGATATATTAAAGTTGTAACATTTGTCTCAGACTGACACCAAGGTGATGGCCAAAAAAGAAAATACTGGGATAGTTGCAATACTCAAAAGAAAAAAAAATATGATATGAAGCAGATATATGTATGGTATATTAATGTATTAATAACCATGTGCTTAACACCATCAAAAAGCTTAGGGGTAGCAGTGATGGGAATAAACACAGACCTGGTTGCTGAACATATGAAGGAGTTTGGAAGTGCCCTCTCCTCCACCACTGCCCCCACCCTTCCGTTACCCCTTTTACAATACTATTAATCAACATATAGCATAGATAAAGACCTTATACATTGACATTAAGCTGTTTTCATGTTAGAAGACACACAGTGAAGCTAGCAAGATAAGGAACATACATGTATTAATTACTTGCACTGTATGCACCAGTTGTAGCAGCCTTTGCACGCGCACAGACTTAACTGTAGGCGCAATTATCCAACTGGTATAAAATAAAATGTCTGCATTTTTGTTGTTGTAAGTTGTGATGCTATATACTTGTACCTCTGCTGAGGGCTCACTTTGTGTTCTGTGACATCATATGCATCAAATCTATTTGAAAATAAAGTGTCTATTTTTCAAAAAAGCCAGTAATAGTAATGTTACTCATTTTTTGACCACTTGAATGACTCCTTTTCTCATTGTAGTTTTGCATATCTATTCTATAGGAAATTCTGACATGCTCATACCATTTGTGCTTTTCAAGTCAAAGTTGCATAAATTTGTAACTTCTCATTATGACTAGTAGTACAACATTGTGGGAACCTGTTTTTAGTTCTTAACTGGTATTGAGACCTACAGTATAGCAATGTAAAAAACATATTTGGAGCTTGTAATTGTAGCTACTTTTTACAGTATAAACTGTGCCAGCTTTCTGGAGTATATCATGCAGACCTTGGTTTTCTGATTGAGAATGTTTTGATATAACAGAGTTTTTACAGATTATTATGTAAGCTTGTACCTATTTCTCATGTGAATAAGCAGTATGCCAGATGGGATGCAACTAATACAGTAGGTTACAATTAACAGGACTTGCTTAATAGAACCTAATAGTTGGCCCCTTAATTTGTAAGTGTTCAAAAATTGCAGTTACTGTATAATAATGTCACTCAGTTCTTTTACCACTTAAATGATTCTTTTCCTCATAATTTTTCAGTTTAGCCTTCAAAGTAGATGGGGCAGGCCAGGAGCCAGACAATGTTCTGAAAAGTAGGGGGGATAGCTTCCTGGAGGGATATTTGTGAAGAGGGGCAAGGTGTACTAAAATACATTAAGAGGATGGTACTTTCAAACTTTCTTGCGGGGGGGCAAAAAAATTTCTTGGGGGCACACACTCGCTGTATTGGCTACAGTTTGAGATGGGAGGTAAGTGGGGAAACAGGGTGGAGAGGGAGAGAAAAGAAGCATCTTCCTCCACTGTCTGCATGATACTGTATGTTGGGGCCAATTTGGAAAAACCATAATACATAATTTCACTTGTGCTTTAACTTTTTTGTAACTCACATACACACTGTAAGCACATTAATATAAAGCATAGATATGCAGTGAAATTTGTTGATAACGTGGGCATCTGTTTAAATTTATTATAATATATCCTGTATGCACCTCAAAATCTGAAAAACATTAGAAAAAGTGTTATTCTAGACAAATCTGATCTTTTTTTGTCCATACAGTGTAAAAAGTGACAAAATCACTTTTAAAGCATGTGTATTGGCCTCTTCAGTTTCATTGAGATAGATACACCTGTATGGCAATTAAAAGGAAAACTGACCACTATTGAGAACAATTGCAGTTTAATCATAAATTTAAAATGTTTGCCATGCTGGATCAAAGTTCATGAGATTGAAGATCATCCTCCCAGACTTTCCTTGTGGTATTAGTCTCATGTGTGTAAGTGACATTTGCCCAGATCGATTCCAATGGACTTGAACCCTTCTACTGGTATTTACTCACAGTAATACTGATATTTACACTTGGAAGTAAATTAAAATGTAGGCTAATGGATTCTTAGCCCTCAATCCTTTATAGTGTTCACTAATGGAGGGGTACTACAGGTACAGTACACGGCCTAATCCATACACATTTTACAATACTTGGGTTAAACTAACACACAGCGCTTCTAACAGGTAGCGGCTACATAGCCTCTGATATAACATACACTTCTATAAATGAATTGTACTGTAACTGTGGGCAAGATTGACCTGTAGTGACCCCCATTCACATCCATGCATTGTATTAAAATGTAAGAGGTTAGAAGGCCTGTTTGTAAGTTATGGTGACAATTATTGTTAAATTCTTGGAATCCATTATGTTTGTGTTAACTCTGCAAAGTACCTCTGGGTTCATAGCCAGCATGTGAATTTGGAAATATGCAGGTTGTGCTTTAACATTTTTCTAACTTACATACACACTGTAAGAACATTAATTAGCGTAGATATGCAGTGAAATTCGTTGATAACGTGGGCACTTTCTTTTCTTTTTTCTGGAAGGTGGGGAGGAGGGCAGGGGAAAAAAGAGATGGATCATGCAGCACATGTGTATTGGTTCATTTTGGGGGTCTATTGTATAAACCAGTATGATCCCTTCTAAAACTTGAGTAAGAATTACTCTAGGATGAACCTTTTCTACCAATGTTTACAAGCTCTTAAAATTAGCCATATGAAAGTGATAGCAATGTTGCATTATTAGGACCTCACCAGATATTATAGGCTATGGTTTTCATTCAATGCACCCTTCTTGCACAGTACCTGCCTCCCTCACTATGTCATGGACCACTGTGGAGCCAGGAGTGGCAGACAATTTATGTAGGCTCCCTGTGTGGTCCCTCATCTTGACCCAGAGTGCCCATATCTCCTTCTCTATACCCTTCCCTCAACAGCTGATTTTTTACCCCTTTTCCACCTTTGTCAAGCTACCGGGAGGATGGATCAAGGTGCATCTTTTAAGTATGTCCAGGATGCCTGAATGCTAGAATCAAATGAAGTGTACTGTGGGTGTATATTAAAAGTCCTACGGATAGTACAGTAAGCTTCTAGACAGCACAGTCATAGCCTTATAAAAGAGAAGTATAAATTTTATTATTATTCTGCAGGTAGGCCATGCAAGATTTATTGCAAGATTTATTTCACAACATTGTAGACTTTGGCAATGTTTGTCAGCCATAGACGTAAATCCTGGAACATAACATGTAGGCATGCAGGCATGTGTAAATTTACTAATAAATATGAAGTAATTTTAGTAATTTTAGCAATTAAATTGGAATGCAATTTTTATGGGTAAAGAGGCTTTCACGTGAAAGCGTTTACATGATTGGCTTGCTGCTATTCCCAGCTCATTATTGTGCCGAAGGTGTACAGTATGTATCATAAAGTTGCAGCCTATGGGTCAACAGTTGGACCATTCTTTTCCATACATGAATATAAAAGCATGGTGAAAATGTTGAATAGAGAGACCATAACACAGCAACACAGGGTCCTGCCCAGGATTTCTGAAGTGTTGACAGCTCTTGCCTGGGCTTGAACGACAAGAACCATCCTCTTTTTGAAAGAGTTAATGACCGGCTCATCCAACGTAGTGGTAGACTTAGACCGGTCGGTTCTATTACCAACCGTTACCGTTCTTCTTTCCTCGGTGCGGCAATCACTTTACATAACTTGCATTTTAGTAGGTAG
>WURT03064196.1:2936-13720 GCA_009936505.3 Holothuria glaberrima | reverse complement strand
TCCAACACCAATTAGCATGCTACCAAATGAAAGCTCACAAGTTGGTTGGCCATTCACAGTTGAGTTTTCAAATTTGGTTTCAATTGTTGATATTTTGATCTTGTATAGGGTGTGTGTTCCCTATTTCAAGTTTGACTTAAACTGTGATTTTCCATATAAAGAAACTTATTTAGGGGACTTATACTGAAGTTGTTATTTTGGGTGCAGAAATTCTCTAGAACAAGTGGTGCACTACAATGAACAAAATGTTTCTCATTGCTTGTGCCAAAATCATACACTTGTAGTTTTTTTAAATTTCCATCTTCAAGGAGCTGCACATGAAAGAGGTGAGAGAGTTAGATATGGAAGTCTAGGGCCTGATGAGTTAACTTAGGGCAAATACAATCCTCTCCAATTGAATTATCTTATCCTTAATAACACTTCATAGGTGGCTTTGTTTTTTAATCATAGGACAATATCTTTGGTACTGAAGTTAATTGTTTAATTTCTGCAAAATAACTCCTTATGTCTACCAGCATTACAGTATTTATGTTTGTAGGCTTATGATGGCCCAGGGGAGGGGGTGGAGGTGCTGAATGTTGTTTTGAACTGCTATCCTGGGGGAGGTGTTTCAAGGGGAGGGGGTAAATATTTGATGGTCCTCAGATGCAATTTGGTGTTACATACTAGCCAAATTTTAAGGACAGTTATGGCAAATCTTTGGCAATTTTACAGAAAGAACGAATAAAGGGTTTTCATCCCCATGTGTATTTTGTATGCTATGTGTGAGGAACATAGTTTATTTTCCATGCATCCTTCAATTCTTTGCATCAATTGTGATTGCATAAAGGCTTGAAGTACAGTTTTCCCAAGATACTTTTGCTTTTAGGGGGTGAATGGAAAAATCCTTAAGTATTTTTCATAGAAGAAATCCTCAACTTCTGAAACTTAGCCAAAACTGGTACTACATGAGTGAATAATTGCAAAAAAATCGAGTAATTTGATAATCTTTATACTGTATTTCTCATCTGGCGCTTTTAACTAAAACCAACAGAATGTATGTTCTGTTCTCAAATAGTTGGTTTACAAAGAAAACAAATATGGAAAAGAAATCAACTAGTATTTTTAAAATTACCTATATATTTTTTACAAGCTTGTAAAAAATGGAAAGTACTAAAGAGAAAAGGGAAAAAGATCAACTGTACAAAAAAAAAAAAAAAAAAGGACTGGCATTTAAAAACAACATTTCAAGTAACCTGATAGTATATGACAATACTGTTGGAAATAGAGTGTTGAACAGTAAGGTAAACCTAAAAAATTCCAATACAACACTCAAAACTAATAAGAAAAATAAAGATGGTTGTATGACTACCAGGGAAATGAGATGACATGGTGTAATAGTTTCCAAACTTAAGTCAATGGCAGGGTAATTGGAAGGGGGAAACCACCAACAGGAGGGCTATGGGAAGGGGAAAACCACAATTATGTTGGTTGAGGGAGGGGGTTATTGGAAGGAGGAAACCACAAACTGGGTTAAAGAGGTTATGGGAAGAAAGAAACCAAAAATCTAGGTTAGTGTGAGGGTTATGGGAAGGGGAAACTACACACTAGGTTGGTGGGAGGGTTACGGGAAGGGGAACCACATACTAGGTTGATGGAGGGTTATGGGAAAGGTGAAAGGGGGGGAGCAACCGAGTTCTCATATTGGGAGGGGGGCCTTGACTCAAGCCCCAACTTGATATCCAATCGTTAGGACACAAGACTCTGGGGTTAAGGGACATCATGCAGAATATGCTTATTGCTTGGTGCAGATCTTGGTCATTTTTTGGGTGATTTGGCAAAGGTAAATGGCTTATATCTATTACTTATGTGATGTCGAACATTATACCATGGGGAAAATGACCCCCACTGAGTAGGGCTCTTTAAAATCTTCCTGTCTTGAACATTTACATGACAATTTGGTGTACAGATTTACAACCACTCTTCATTTCTCACCATGAAGTAGATTTTTATATCATCACAGTATTAAGTGAGGACTGATACCTTAACTGGCAGATATATCATGCATGCATGCTTACTGTTACTTTTTGCAATCACATACAAGGTTTGCACTTAATTCATTTAATATATTACACAAACTATAAAACAAAAGTAATTATGGCTCCTCTACAACTGCGGAACAAACTTAATGCATTCTTGCTGCTGGTTTTGCATAAAGAAATCTTCCAGTTTTAAGAGAACAAACATTCAACATGATGTAAAAGAGAGGATTCTAAAACACAAGAATATTTTAGAAAAGAGATTTTGAGGTTAAAAAAAAAAAAGAAAAAAAACACTCCAATAAAAGCATTTACCACAGGAAGATGGGTTAAGTCCTTCCTCACTAAAATTTGCATAAAATCATAGCCCCAAACAAAACTTATGATTCTTGTGGCTTAACAACAACGTAAGGATATCGAACAAATTATTGTACTGAAAAAAGCGCCTTACGTTAAACAGTTTGAGTCTAAAAATAGAAAAGTTAAGAATAAATACTGTACATGCAGCAGAGAGCATATAAAGTTTAGAGTTGTTCATGAAGATAAACCACCAACCCATCTTTTTTCAAACCATTTTCCACCATAACACCTCTGTGATTGTTCCTTACAATAATGATAATTAATAATATTGAACCCTTAGTGAATAAAAATGTCATTTACAAAATAGACAAAGTTATTAGGACAAAAGGTATCTATGTATATTGTACAAAATTTTCTCATGATCCTTCATAAAATACAACACGCAGGTTAAATTCTATACACAAACGCTTTCCCTTTGGTCATAAACCACTGTTACCCTAGTCTTCAAAATTCTAATTACTACAAAAGATGAAAACATGCCTCTGCACATAAGTGACAAGCATATTTTCAAAAAGGTTTTAAAATTTCCCACATTTTTAAACTTCAAACAACAGCCAAACCAACAGTTTTATGAAAGTGAAAAAATAAATATTTGTGTCCACATCTTTCCATCTTTTCTTTTTCATTTTTTTTTCTTTTTTTTTTTTCTTACTTCAAAATTGGCAGTGACTTCCACAATATTGGCATCATTATACATATGTGTGTACAAGCCTGACCATGTACTACCACCACGATAACTGAGTTGGGATGATGCAGTGCTCTAACTAGAGGTCAGACTTATTTATACGTTAAGCCATGGGTAATGTCAAAAATCTTCCCCCTACTCGCCCAACCATCCCCCACTCACACCAAAAAAACTTACTTAGTTTAACCAACCTCCAATGTGTAAAATTACAACCTTTACCAGATTATCAATCCAGATACTCCAACAAGACACAATTTACCAAAAATGATTTTAAAACTCAATTTAAATTTAACATAAGACCTTTAAATTTACAGATTGCTTTCTTTACATTTGTTTAATGAACCTTTTAGTACAAGAAGGACCACAAAAGCATAGGTATCCTACCACAGAACATTTTTTTCACATTATTTCAAGCTGGTCTACTTGGCTTTAAGTCCCCTTTGTTTGGAACTGTTAACATTAGCCTGAATACACCTAATAATTTTCATAGTAACTGCTTAATTTAATCTCAAGATCACTTCCATAAGCCTACAATTTAAATCAATTCACCAAGATGGTTTGAGCCAAAAATTATCTCTTCAACAGAAAATTTTGATGAAGAAAAGCAATTCCAATATTGTGTTTTATCATGATTTTGTAGAAGAGTATTCACATGTGCAGGAACTCATGATTTAAGTCACAAGAAAACAATTCAAAGAGACTTATCACACGCACAAAGGGGTAACAACAAAACTTCCCAAACTCCTCTGTAATTGATAAAGTCAAGTCTTAAATATTTATAACTTTGTAGGATTTATACCTGTTCCTGATCCGATGAGGAACTGTTATATACTTATATACTCTCTTCAGAGGCAACTTTATCCAGTAGAGGCACTCACTTGGGGAGAAATTTAGCTGATGATGATTGTGATAAGGATATGAAGAGATTTCCCCTGCCTCCTTACTCTGAAGACAGTACATCATCATCAGTCCTCTTAACACTAGAATGAAGCATGGACCCTACTAGGCCTTCAAAACACTTTACAGAAAAATTCGAGCAATTATACCATACCTTGACGTGCAAAAGGCAAGTACTTGTATTTTGCTTTACCAAATCTTGACAGAGACTACATTGTATCATCAATAATCCCCTCTGCTGCTTAAATAAACAGAAGTCAAAAGATACTTCTGAAATATCTTTGCATATTTTGTCTCTAAGTATTAATTATTACTCCCTCCATGCTTATGCCAGCCTCTAGCATGCACACACATAGATACACCAAGTACGTAATGCCATTATGATGTGTACCTTACAAATGATTTTCTCTTAAAACCCTGCTCATTAAGAAAAAATAATGGAGAACACCTCTTACTCAAAAAACGTCCACATCTGGGAAACCTTTCATGAGACTTACAAGAACTCATCTTTGCTCAACTTTATGCAAAAATTATACTAAAGGGACACTGTTGCCCACTGATCACATATTTTTTTTTGGAAATCTAGTTCTCTTTTACCCGAGGAAGCTACATAAAGAGGTTCCACAGCCAAATAATGTCGACACCCATTTTCTCATCAAGTGCCCATGATCAACCTGATATGAACAATGGAGTTTTAATTAGATATTACATTACAACAGTTTAAGATTAAAACTGCTAGCAAGAGCTTTTCACTTTTTCACTAGGTACTCTCCTAACTTTACTTATAATTAGAAAAGGACCACATCCATTTTTATCCTCCAAAATGCTTTCTTTTAAAAGTGCAGAGGAAAGTTTGTATAAAATGAGAGCTAATAACACTATCACACTCAGCTGGCAAAACCTTGCATACTCCTAGCAATGTTTTTCAAATGGGCATAATGAAGAGACACAATAAAAACAGCTAAAAGTATCTACAAGAATGATCGAGCAACCTTGTTTCAGCTTAATACTTAATGATAATTGGTCCAAATACAAATGATATCTCAATACTACAAAGGCACTATTTATCAAATGTTACTGAGAAAAATCTCATTGCTATGGAGTTTATACTTCAGAATAATTTGCATGGAAATATACTTCAGGAATAACTTGCATGGAAATATCTAAGAGGAAAGGCACTCAGTTCTTGAAAGCAAAACCAACAAAGAAGGCACTTAGGAAATACCTGGTAAGTTTTTGTTCTCTCTTTCTCTCCTACCCTCATCTTTAATGAGTTGCTTTCTTGCAACAAGTGATGCTCCAAGCATCAGGGTAGTTCCCTCAACACAACTAGATGCTGCCCTACAAAATCCTCAATAGCTATAAGTCAAAGACACATGGTCACTACGAGATGACTTCACTCTTGGATGTCTCTGAAGGATGCATGGAGTTCAACCCATTACATCATCGCTCTGTAAAGTTCCTTCCCGGAAAAAGATGCAGGAATGTCCGAGGTTTTATCGGAGAAACTGCATCCCAAGAATTCTTGCCTCTTTACAGAACCGTTGTTCATATGTAAATCCCCTTTTGTTGTGGGTAGTGACCCTTTTGTTGTGGATACCGATGGTACGGTAAACTGGCCACATCCATTACTGGACAATCTCCCCTTGGTCCAGGTGAACTAGAAATACTCTCAGACCCTGACCAGTCCCCAAGTGGAGACTTATGAGGTGATGATGACCAGCCATCTGCTGCTTCAGGGGACGGGGTCAAAATATTATCTGGGTACATGTGCTGTACTTGTTGCTGCATGGGACTATTGCCAGCACTGATGGGTCCTGCCATGCTCTGATTTGATGGGGGCGTCTGGAAGTGCAAATTATTGAGCTGTGTTTGGCCAGCCATGGGACTACCCCCATATATGTGATTGTTCATTCGTTGAGTCTCCCCTCCCCCAATGGGTGAGTTGGCTTGGGCTCTAGGGACCTCACACTGAGGTGTACTTGGCTGCATAGAAGGCGACTGCTGCCTTGGAAATGTGGGTTGTTGAGGTGCCTGGCCTCTATTTGGGCTTCTGTGAGTCCTTGGAGAGAGATAGTTATCACATTCATTGTTCGGACTAACTACCAATGACTGCTGGCTTGGTGCTTGCTGTATGATTTGAGGCATCGCAGAATTACTGTCCGGCTGAAATATCACCCGTGTTCCCCCCTGTCCACAATGCATGGACTGACTATTCCCATGCCACCTGATCTGCCTCATGTTCATATGCATATCTGGGCTCTCACTCTCCAATGCCTCTCTGCATGGACTGTGTTCATGTTGCATCCCAGGGCTGTCATTGTACCCTGTGTGTCTCATGGGATGCCTACCATTGTCACTGTATTCCATTGGAATCATGTGTCCATTGGGTACAAACATCCCACCCTCAAAATTCTGTCCCACCATCCTCTGAGCATATAAAGGTGGCGGTGTCCTATTCACACTTTGTGGTGAATCCAAAGAATCAGGGGGTGACAGAGTTGAATGCGACTCTTCCACAGGATCTTCACGCTTTTTGCGTTTCTTCCTTGGCTTTTGATGTTGGCCATTGAAATCATGGCCATTGATGTCTATTTTGGGCTTTGCGGGCCTCTTAGTCTTTCTCTTATACGGATCATTTTTCAGATGGGCTTGGTTCATGTGACCGTTGGCAGTGGTGTGCTGGGCCATTTGATTGAACAGGCTCACGATATCATTGTGGTGCCTCTGAATGGCTACGTCTAAGGGACCCTCCTGCATATCATTGAGAATGCTAGGATTGGCCCCATGCTGAAGGAGATGCTGTATGGAGAGAAAACTCCCCTCATAGGCTCCATGATACAAAGGTGTCTGGTCCTGTGAGCAAAGAGGAAAGAAAAATATTAATGAGGACTTGATGTGTAGTTGCTCGAGAATGTGTCCTTCATTAAATCTTGGAGACCAGAGGCACTCTGGTCAACCACATAATGCTTTTTGGTCACACTATGGAGTCCTGTCCTTGAATTCCTTAAATATGTGATTGTACACATAAAATTACTACTGCAAGTGAATGCATCTATATTTATGCCTAACATTTTTTTATCATCAATTTGGTGTGAATTCATCACAGTACCCCGATAGATCTGAAAATAAGGCGGAGGAAAAAAAATTTCCTGGAATGGTGGTGCTATGCCTCTTTACAAACGCGTTACTCACCCCTGCCCTAACCAGCCACCTACCTGGCACTGACTTTGCAGAGTAGAGGGGATAGGGAGGGAAAGAACATTAAGACACATAAGAAGGGGCATGCATTATTCAAACCAGGGAGCAGTTAGGAAGGAGACCCTACATTTTACAGACACTTTGAAGCAATGTTTATTTCCAATGGTAATCTCACTAGTTCTACTCCTTACATTAAACAGACAACTTTTCCTTGCCAGTCGTCAGAAAAACATGGAATTTTTCAGTTTTGTCATTACTGGTCGCAACAAATGTCATTTCTGTTAACTTTACTGAAGACTTTCCACATAACTTACATTTCGGGTTTGTTTCTAAGTGATGAGGAAATTTACCAAAAGTGGGAAAAATGATTAAGGCTTAAACAATGTTCACAGCACATGAAGCATCAATTTCGTAGGGTTAGGTTAGGTTAGAAGAGGTTTTACGGCCCAGTTTCTAACCAAATGGTTTAAGTCGAGCCTGCCACGGCCTTTTTTCCAGTTGTGGCTCACTGGCTTGTTTTCTCTACTCCATTGCTTATGCTGAGCACCAAGCACAATGGCAATAGGTTCCATTTTTAAAGTCTTCGGTATGACCCGGCCAGGATTTGAACCCTAGACCTTTCGTAGGGACACAAAGGAAGTTCATTATTTAAACTTTCACTGACAGTCATTTAGTTAAAAAAATCTTCATTAAAGCTTGGCCCCCATCAATAACAAACCTCAGATCAAAGTATGTTTTTATAAAGGCAATTGTTTCAGGATTACTTGGATTTGAAAGGGGCAGATCATTATTAGGAAGTGGGAAGTCAACAAGGCTAGACAATAGGAACAAAGAGACCTGTCAATCAAAGTTTTAAACCTGAATGGGATTAAACCTTACTGCCTGACAGATTTGGTTGTTGTGACTCCTTCCTAACAGCTCCCTGTTCAAACTAATAGAAAGGTTAAGTCCAGCATAAGGAAAGCACACAAATACTTACCCTAGCATCTTTGGCATCTTTATTTGCCCCTTTTTCTATTAACATTTGGACAGCTTGGTGGTTGTCTACTGCTGCTGCCCAGTGCAATGCTGTTTTACCTGCAACACAGAAAAACAAATTGCACATTTAAAAAACAGAGGCAGTGGATGAAGAGGAAGGGGGTTGAGAGGAAAGGGGATTGTGAGACTTTGCTTTCAATATTTAAGAATAACCTCAGGCAGCTTATGACATCGCAAAAGGGAAACACCCGAAAATGCCTGTGAAAACAATACTGGCCATCTATACACATCAACATAATCTTGCAAGGTTGTTTTTATCGGCAACGTGACCTTTCACCCACATGCTCGTATGACTACCCTGGCTAACAAAAACCGCACGCTTAAGTCAAGATTAGTCCCATCTATTGAGACTTTCTTAGCCCAGTGAAGAAATTTGTTTGTTCATAAAACTGCCAAGTTAGGCATTGAATAGAAAAAATCTCTTATCATTTGTCGATAAACTCACATCAAGTATGAAGTGAGATTTGTGCAAGTTAAGTAGAATCATTTTGAATAGACCAACTTCTTCTTTCAGAATGATTTCAAAATGAGGAGAAGGCAAATTGTTTGTCCAGTGAGATATAATTTCATGAACCCTAAACAAATAGTATGGGCAATATCTGCACACCGAGGGTCAAACAGAACAAACCTTGAGCATCTGTGATCTCAGTATCTGCCTTGGCATCTAGCAGTGAATTCAGCATAGGTATATCAGACAGTCTAACAGCACATATCATTGGTGTTAGTCCTTTGTGAGTTTTCTTGTCTACACAAACATGTCGCTGTTGTATAAGAGTCTGAGAGAGGGAGACAATCAAGTAAAGAAGATATTATATAACCCTCATTTCATCAAAATAGTACTTTAATTCACAGAAAATAAGCCAACCCCCTACCCCACCCTATTCTGTCCCATCTATTTAGACAAAGTTCATGTTTTTGTACTTAATTCCTTCACAGACTCCCACAATTTATACCTTACAGCAATTATGTATCTCTCATGTGATCTGCAGCGATTTGAAAGTCTTCTGAACCATGTACATATGAATATTCAAATCATCATTTTAATTGTCTTTAGAGCCAATAACAACATCCTAACCACAAACTTAACTGTCAGTACACATCATATATGGGTACACATATAAAAGTCAGATAACATCATTTGCATTACCACATAGCAGTAGATATAAAACCATTCCAAAACCACATAGTGGTATATGCAAAACCATTCCCATTCCTACATGGCAGTATATGTCAAACCATTCCCACTACCACTTGGTGGTACATGTGAAACCATTCCCATGACCACATAGTGGTATATGTGAAACCATTCATCTATACCTTGGTCATTATACATAGTTCGGCAACACAGGCCATTAAAAACGATTATATCAAAGTAGAAAAGAATGTCTAACACTTCTAATGCAAAGATCAGAATCCCTAAACAGCTTGCTCACCAATGACAGTGTAAGGAAAAAATGACAACTTTAAGGTTGTAGTCCCTAGGGGTTTGCTATACCAACTAACTTCACACAGGGGCCTCACTAATCAGGGGAAGATCACACATCCACCTGGCAGACAAACAAACTGCGGTAATATGGCTTAATTTGATGAATATTCGTAAATTGCAGTTGAAGTGTTAATTTTATGGCGAACAAGTATCAAGCCATAGGCTACATGCCTTTCTGAGAGTGTATATTAGTTCAAATTGAATTATCAGCAATTATCATACTGGTGATCCCTCATATGGCTTCACAAGTAACAAACACTTACTGAGAAGGCTTCGTGGGATGGTGTTTCAATGGCTTTGTGCAACGGTGTCCTTCCAGTATCATCTTCGGCATTTACATCAGCCTTCTCCACCAGTTTTGTGCAAATCTTTGATAAGTTATACATGGCAGCAAGATGGAGGGCAGTATACCCTGAGCTGCATGTTGCGTTGACATCTACGTTCTGCGAGAAGCACTTTTCTATTTTTTGTACGGCTTCGTCTTGGGTAATCCACTTTCCCTTACAGTTCCAAACAATTTCATGGAGAACAGTTCCTTCGTATGAGACATCTGATTCTGTTATCATTAGAAGAAAGAATTAGTTTCAAACACCAACTTACCCATATCTTTCAACAGTCAATATTTTATCAAGTTTCAAGGTTGCATACATGAACCAGAAAGCCCAAAGGCTTAGTGATTCCTTGCTGAAGGGGTATGCTTTGTTACACAGAGATTCATCCTGCAAGTTTATAGTTCTTGACTACATCATTTTTATGATGCATTCACAATTTGACCCCTGCTGACCTCACATGACCTTTGAACCTCACCAAAACTTAAATGAGGAAAAAAATTGAAAAAAAAGGCTTAGAAGAGATTTGTCTGTGCTTCCTCCCTTGTAATGTCATGTTTACAAAGTTCAGCTTTTGACCTCTGATGACCTCAAATGACCTTTGCCCTCCACCAAAAACAAAAGGGTTCTTCCTCTCAACATGACAAATCTATATACCACATATGAAAACTGTTAGTCATTGCTATCTTGAGATTTCGTGTTTACAATGTTTTCGGTTTTTTACCTCTGGGGACCTCAGATGACTTTTGACCTGTACCAAAAACAATAGG
>WURT03064185.1:0-13721 GCA_009936505.3 Holothuria glaberrima | reverse complement strand
CGCAATGTTGCGAGGGCTTCTGAGGGTTTCATTCCCTGAACCTCCGCTGGGGCTCCGCCGCCCCTGGACCCCGCCAGGGGCCCCTAGAAATGTAAAAAATTTGGTTTCACTCATAAAAAGGAAAATTGAGGAGTATTGAAGAAAATTTAATACATGTGGGCCTATGATGAAGAAAAATTGGAGTTTTTCTAAGCCAACTCAATTAGACCGTCGGGACCTGAAAATCCCCGCTGTAGGGACCAACCTTCCCTTAACAGGTGGGGGAGGAGAGCATGGCCCCCTTCACCGTCCTGTACCATCCCTGGACCGCAACACTTATGAAAAATCTTTTAAAGGCAACTTAACGTCAAATCCGAAGCCTTCATTACGCCCCGACGGCGTCGTTTAAAATATGACTCAGTAAAATACCGTGGTTGTCAGGCAAACTAGTATATTATTGTAACGTTTTCATTTAGTTTCATATTGAGCTTAATATATAATCGTCGAATACAAGTAAAAACGATTTTTTTATGTTCCCGAGGAGGCAATAACCTGATCAGTCTTGATAAATATTAAATTATTATAATACTGAGATACAACAACTCAACACTTTATTAGAGGCTGGCACATTCATATCACTTAATAGGCTTTCTGCGTACGTTACAGTCTTCTATTAATTGATACCGACGAAACTTTGGAATAAATATTAGCATGAATAATGAAAATCGTGAGTAAAGTTTAACAAAGCCTTGCAGTCTGTCTTATGTTATTATCTGCGTGAATTCACGTACAAATCATCTGCATCATACACTACTCCTGCAAACTAATTTATATTCACGACCTTCAATCTTGTCTTATCCCCAGCATCTTTTACATTGTGGTCAACAAAGAATACTGTAAACAAATATTATTGTCATAACAGCCTTCGTCATTAAAAATCCACCAATAGCATCACGACAACTGCGCATGCCTCATAACCTTGTCTCGAGACACTAAGTTGTCATAGCTTAGACTAGTGAACATTTCTAACACAAAGTAGTGTTCGACATTCATGTATACAAGACAATGACAATCGTTTCACTTTGATTTCCACCGATAAAAACAAAGAGTAGAACTTTTTCTGATATTATTTTTACTAAATGAAGAAAATGTTGTTTTTGACAGTTCTGTGCTCTCTTTTGTCAGTTGTAGCCATCGTTTCTGAAGGTAAGTTGTCATTTCATATTGTTAAGATAATCTTCAGTTGAACATGACGAAGGAAAGTACAATAACTGTTCCTTTCCGCATCATGTTGATACCCCTGTTTTTTTTAAGTAGCTGTACTTCAATGAACATGAGTAAACAGGAGAGTCGTAATTTTCTTCAAATGATTGTCCACATAATGATGGTCACCATAATTGAATGCTCCCTAAAAATCCGTTGGACGTTGATTTATTAAATTACTCTTACACACATTGTCAGTTTGAATATTAAAGGTTGCGAATATGACATGATTTGTTTTATTCCAAAGTTTACTGGCTTACTGGCTTTCTACACCAAAGTACTCCAAAGGACTGGTTGGTTTCCATTTTTCTCCTAAGGGACACACCCTTTACCCCACTTATTGGGCCGCCCTGGGTTTAAAGTGTGCAAAAGTTTGTTTCAATTACACTCTCCTTTCTTTGTATTTCAACTGTTGTTTTTCTGTAAATAGGATTTTTGAGAGGAATTAGGGAACATTACTAAGTGCATTTGGGCTTGCTGTTCCCACGTCTGGGAGCTTGGTCCCTCTGTCCGCCCTGGCGACACTCATGGTGTGGATTATGTTAAGTAAGTGACCTTATGGTGATCAAGGCTAAATCTTAAGTTTGAACTTTCCTTCCCGTACTATCTGAGTCCTTTTGTGGATGCATAATAACACATTTCTGTTTTTACTGCATAGTAATAGCCCGTTTTGATGTATTTTATGGGGTTTTACCTTTTATGTATAGTTTGTGCCTCCTTTCACTGTGATTGATAAAAATCGGCTTTGAAAATATTGGGAATTCTTGATCTATTTTACGCAGATAAGACAAAAAGACTTAAGGGAACTTTTAAATTCAATGGAAGAGTACTACCACAGACGTAATGAGCCCATCAAAGTTATTTAAAGTGTTTATGCTTGTCCGGAACTAACTTGGAGGAAAGATCATGTGGTTTTTCAGTGTCCTGCGATACTTTCCCGTATGAATCATCTAACCACTTATCTTTTAATAAACTCAATTGGTTTTACCGTCAAAATTTAACATATTCAGATCTCTCCAAGACGGCGATTAGATACCGAATCTGTATCACATTACGATGATTTGATGTCTCTCTGGTACATGTATTCTGTGTAAGGCACACAACTGTACAGTATACAAGCAATTTCGCAGTATATTCTATAAATATGTATTTTTATGTTAATACTGTTTTTCGCATTCTTTGTTGTCACAATTTGCCTGATTTGTCTGGTTGCGTAAAAAACATGTCATCATTCTTAGTTAGTTAGTTGGTTGGTTGGTTGGTTGGTTGGTTAGTTAGTTAGATGAGGTTTTACGGCTCATTTTGTAACCAATTGGTTTAAGTCGGGCCGGCCACTCCCTTTTTTCCAGGTGTGGCTCCCTGGCTTATTAACCTACTGCATTGCTTATGCTGAGCACCAAGCACTATGGCAGTAGGTTCCATTTTTAAAGTCTTTGGTATGACCCGGCCAGGATCCGAACCCCCAACCTTCCAGCAGCAAGTCGGATGCTCAACCACTTGACCCTGCATGATGCAGTCAAGTATATAATGTAATATGAGGAAGTATTGGTGTGATGTTGCCACTTAACGTGTATAAAAACTGAAGAATGAGAATGGTAGGTAGCGGATACAGCCGCTTAATTTTGAATGCTCTAGAATTCAAAATTATGCGACTGCGTCCGCTACCTACCATTCTCATTCTTGAGTGTAAATATATATAAATAGAAAAACACTGGCTGAATATGTATCCAAAAAGACGAAATCAAAATGCATTGAAAAATACTACGTTTCGAACAGTTCAACTGCCCTTTGTCAAGTAAGCTAATGTTAAGCAACCAAAGCTAGAAGCTAAGTATATATTTATATATATATATACATATATATATATATATACATATAGGGGGTATATGCTGTTTTGACATATAATATATGTCTCGAAGTTAGACGGAAGACCATTATGTCCTAAAATTAGGGGGTCACCGTTATGTTTAGGGTATACAGTCATGGGCGTGGATCATGGGGGACTGGGGCACGCGTCCCCCTCACTTTTTTGGAAGGGGGAACATCGCCAAAAATCCCCCCACTCTTTCAAAAATGATGAAAACTAAAACTGTGATTACGAATTGACCTACATATAAAAGCTAAATTTCGCCGAAATATGGCACCATTTGCCATATAGACACCTTCCAATTTCATTTTTTCTTCAGAAGGGAGGGGTGTCCCCCTCCCCTCCCCTAGACCCCTCCCCGGGATAGCAATTCGTAAATGGTAAAAACTCTAACAATTTACTGTTCACTCACTTCACGAATTGTAGTTAGGATTTATCCCAAGGACTGAGTAAAAAATTCACTTAAGAAAGCAAAATGAAAAAAAAAACTCAAATTTAGCACCAAATGTAGCACCATTTTGCATCTAGCCCACCTTAAGTGAGCAAAAATTTTCCAAAGGGGAGGGGATACCCCTCCCCTTAGACCCCTCCTCCAGGACACCGATTCGCAAATGGTGAAAAGTCCCCCCCCCCAATTTTGGAAATTCATCCACGCCCATTTATGCAGTCAAAACGTCCCTTTACCAAAACTTTTAACTAAAACGTCCCTGTGTCATTACATATACAAACGTCCCCGCCTATAAATGATACGTGTACATAACACCTCTTTGAAGTTTAAGTAAAGAGAAGTTTAATAATTCTAATTGATTTGTTGCTGGCAAGAGGAAGTCAGTGGCTTTTTTTCAGAACAGTACGGTAATATCGCGACACGAAGAAAAATACTAGGCGCTGTGCTAACGGTGGCTAACCTATGTACTATACTTTCTCATTACAATACTTGCATGTAGGCGATACAGAACACATAAAACTGCACCAGAAGTATCAAGGCGGTAAATTTTAATTCGTTTTTCAGTTTCCTTGAAGAAACAGAAAACTAGCCTACTGACTTTTTAAAAAGGAACATTACAAGAAACTGACCAAATAGTTACAAAACTGTCATTAAACTACCAACGGTTCAACCGAGAGACATTTCAGTGCGGGACGATTTGGCGCGGGGACGTTTTGTCCAACATGTAACTTACAGTATAACCACAGGTGTCACAGGTTGTAAAATGTCAGCCATATTTCATTTCTTACTTCAAAAGAGTTATAAAACGTACGGTACGCTTTCTATGGATCCTCACAACCTTACCAGAAAAATAGTGCAAAAATCCATCGTTATGTATTTCATTTTCAAAAAGAGCACAAGAGTCCGTCTCCCCACGTATGTTTCGTCCCCTGTGAGAATAATAAAAAAGTAAATGACATTTCATTCTCGGTTATGTTTTATAACGGCCTAAGACTCATGTGAATGAATTTCTACGCAGGTAAAAAGTGTCATTTGTTCAGCTTCTCATACCATGGGGGAATAAGGTGGGCTTTGCCATTCAAAGGAAGTAAAGACTGTACCCAAATTGCTCTTGGCGGACATGAAACTTCTGTCTCACTCCATCAAGAGAATGTCTTTTTTTTCGAGAAACCATTCCTGGTATCGTTGAGAGGAGAAGATCTTCAAAACTTTTTGGACAGAAGACGTAAGAACTTTTTAATTCCCTTTCTTTGGCTCATATTCTGTAAAATAATATCAAAGTAAAGTAAAAGAAAGAAGAAATAATTTCTACTTGTTAATATCTATTAATTAACCAAGTATCATTGTGTTAGAAGAAGTTTGTTGCATTGGGTTCTTCTTTTGTGAAAGTAATACAGGTTAGGAATTGGCTGTAAATAATCATTATTAAATGTGTACGTGGAAGAGATGGGAAGGAAAACCACAGATGCAGGACAGTTGGACATCCAGTACGCTGGTGGTCTATTTTCAGGACTCGAATACCCTGGGCCAAAGTGCATGATATTTTTATGTTGGCATGAAAGTCTAAAAGTAAAATAAAGAGTAAAACAAATGTAAAAAGTGTCTCAAAACCCGTGAATTCTGTGTATATAAAAGTAAGTTTACCACCAGATTTACCCCTTCTGAGGATGTCCGACTAACATTTTAATATTTAACAGTTTACAACACAGGAATTTTGTTTTGTTTGATACTGTTGGGGCCTACTATCTTTACTTCCAATGCTATATTAGAATAAATAGTGTATTAATTGCCTTCTTCAAGATAAAGCCAGACCTCTGCCTATGTGCTATAGATGGTGCATTATTTTATATTTATCTACTATATGAGCATTTTGCAAAATGGTCGTCACGGTGAGCCGTCTGGTAGCCTGTGGGAAAGTCGGCAGGAAAAAGAAGATAAAATTTGAATGTCCTTATTTCTATCATAATTTTAAATATAATTTAAATCGTCCGACACAGATTGAATTGAAAAGTACACATTGTTTATTACAAAAACATGTCGTGCTAATAATTTTGGAATTTTATATTTCAATTAGGGGAAAGGTAGTCCTCGGATAGTTTAAACAATTCAAAGATTAAGAAAACTTGTACATTTTTAAATATTTATGTGCATCCACTAGGCAAATGTTTATTCGCAAAGGTATTATTTTTTATTTATGATAGGCAATAATGCGTACATCCACACAAATTTACTACAAGGGGAACCCAAGGAGTTCTTAAAGTGCAGTCGACGTGAAATCATCAACCAACAAGCTTTTATCTGGCAACTCCCTACTTTTACAGTACACACTACCACTGCCGGAAAATTACAGAAAGACTCAACTTTCCGAAGTACACAATTTTTGAACTTGGGAGCATCGAGTACTTTTGCAGGTATTTCGTGAAAGGTTTCGCCTTTATTCTGTTTTTTTTAACAGAGGCACGCTTTGAATGTGTGTTAAGGGAATCTGGTATTCAGAACTAAGAACGAGTAAATTCACATCGTCAGTTGAATTCGGTACCTTGCTTGCAAAGTCAATGCATGATTTTCTATGTTGGTGACTTTTTTTCAATTTCATTACAGATAACGGTGTATTACAATGTTCTCCTGACAAGCAAAATTTCTCTTGTAACTGCGAGTCAATGTATACCAGCAAGACCAATAATGTCGTTAACATGTGTAACTGCACAGAAACATCTGGTGAGAAATGCACATGGCTTCCTATGGACTGTAACGATCTTTTTGAAGGAGGAATACGTGTCGATGGGATTTATACCATCCACACAAATCACAATTCTCAAATGAGTTTTGATGTATTTTGCAACATGACCATAGATGGCGGTGGGTGGACGGTAAGTAGACAAATTATGAAAATTAAAAAGTGCTAATAAACATAAACACTGATTGTGATTATAACTGCGTTAAGTGAACAATACTATTACGCAGTTGAGTAAACTAATTACGAAAAGGAAGTGTAGGCTTAATTGTGTACCATGTAGGAAAACTAAGGACATTTATAGTTTTGCATATATATATATATATATATACATAAACATACACATATATACATATATATACGTATTGTATATATAAGCATTATATATGTATGTGTATATATATATGAATATTGTGTATATATATATATATGTCCTTGGTTTTCCTACACACTACCGAATTTTACAGGTAATCCAGCGACGCGTTAATAATAGCGTTGATTTTCAACGTACCTACGAAGACTACAAGGAAGGATTTGGGAATCTGAATGGCAACTTCTGGCTGGGAAATGAAAAAATATTTCTTTTGACAAATCAAATGAGCTACCAGCTCCGGATTGACAGGAGGTTTGATCGAGATTATCATACTGTATACAGTAACTTCAGGATCAGCAATTCGACCAAAAAGTTCCAACTTGAAGAGCTAGGGGATATTACAACAGGTTTGTGAGTTTTTTATCTAATTTCTTGGTCATTTTGTTGCCACATATTGTCTAACCGTAATTTTGGAAAGTTCACCAGACATTTCGTAAAAAGGTACCGAAATAGTTTTCGGCATAATTTTTATTCGGTCTCCCTTTTTGCTATGGGTTCATATTTCAACACTGGTCCACTGTAATGCTTTTGAAAGGGCCATGTTTACCTACGATTTGTCTTAAGTAGAACGCAAAAGTCCAAAACACACCAAGTGAACTGTACCTGCCGCAACATTTTATGACCCTCGTGATTTCGCATGTATTAAGATACAAATTATGATTTCATGTGTAAGGGTGGCGATTTGTTCTCAATATTGGGGTGGGATATGACCCAATTTTCAAATATGTGAAAATCAAAGTCAATGGGCGATTTCTCAAATATTTGGGGACATTTCTCCTGTCCCCCTGGATCGCCGCCCATCTTCATGTGACAACGCTAGCAGGACTCAACAACCCGACCAAAGAGGAAGGTGAGGACAACTCAAGTGCTTAGCCTAAACGTCCTCACTCAGTTAGAGTTGCCTCGACCCCATTTGAACAAAACCCTGGCTACGTTGCTGTTTACAAGCATTAATTAGGTGATACGAATAATTAATGCGCAATCAATTAATGCCGAAATGCGTTTTGCATATATTAAAGACCTAACATTATTCTCATACTGATGACTGTATCCTTTTTAATATGATGACAACATTGATAAATTCCAATAACGCTGTGATTTTTTTATTTTAGTTGAGGGCTTGTAACCGAAGGTGGCAATTTTATAATTATTACGGCATCACTTTTATCATCATTTCAGGAGTGACAGCAACATTTGACGGGATGCGTTCCCACTTAAGTGCAGAATTCCGGGCTTGCGATGAACGAAGTCAATGCGACTGCGGCTGGTGGAAATGCAAACGTGATTGTACGTGTTTCACAAACCTTAATGGTAAATACAACACAGGCCTCAAATGGTCACGCTCTAATTATATGGTATACTGTGACATGAAACTAAGACCTGGAGATAATTTAGTCAAGTAACTATGCTGCAAACTCCACGCAGTGGTGTAGCCATGGAGGGTAGGGACAGGGGGCTGTGAGGCGAGCCAGCGTACAAACTATACATGGAGCAACGGGCGATTCGCCCTTCCGGCTGCCAAAGTCACCTCAGAAAGATGTTGAGGGCGGAAAAATGTTACGAAAATCGTCCCCTCCCCCCCCCCCCTCCTTAAAGCTAATTGTAGACCATAGCTTCTGTGAACCTCAAAATAGTCCCAACCGAAAATAGCCGCCGTTAATTTTAAGGGCGTGATTTAATCCCCAAAAGTTTGACAAATTCCTAATCCCGTAAAAATAAGACCCCCCCCCCCTTCTCAGCATCCTCCCATGAGGAAAATGCTGGCAAGGCTTCTCACTGAAGGATGATCAACAACGGTTCAGCTTCATGTTTATAGATTTTTTGGATGATATAAGTCTTCAAACAATTTGGATTATTTCTTGTATTTGTTTTAAAATTATTTTAAATTATTTACATAATACAAGTATTGTTATGTTAATGGGTAATTAAGTTTTATTAACAGAGTAACCATAAGCGTACGAGGCAAAGGGGGAGGGTCAGGGGCATATGCCCACCAATTCGGGCAAAAAAGATTGATAAAATACGTTACATAAGTTAATAAAAATTCGGGCAAATTGGTATCAAAATTCGTTATTCGGGCAAAAACTAACCTCGCCCCTTAGAAAAATTGAGTAACTTTAAAAGCCCATCTACACAGTCATATATTTGTGTATGGACATCGTTATAAAAATGTTTGAAGGCTTATTGGGAAAATGAAATATGCAGCTAAAAGTTTGAACATCTTCGTACATGTTAAACGTTGTTCATTTTTTTTTTTTTTTTTTTTGAGAAACCAGTTCACGTGCTCATATGTTTCTATTACCAACATCATCATACAAATGTATCATGGTGTTTTGACTAAATGTAAGATCGTGTATACGGGACTTTAGGGATGGACCGGTACTGTGAATGAAACAAATATATTGCGTTTACTGCTTTCTGTTGTATTTAACGTAAGCAAATCACTTCATATTTTATACTAATATTATTCTGTACAGTTGATAATGTATTGACATAGGTGACGGCAGAATCAGGCAAGGCCCCCTTGCTGAGGAGGGTTACTCCGTACGGATGGTATTTAAAGTGGCAACGATCAAAATGGTCAGCGGCCTGGATGGTTAACCTGTTTCCATAGAGGGATTTCATGTGACTTCACGCGAGTGGGATTCCCCAGGCACTGAAGGGCAAAACACACACGTAGTAATCGTATTTACACCAAACGCACCCGGCATAACCATAGATACTACTGTGACACAATGAACGCTTGTCCTTCAAAACTAAAGAGACGCGCGGTCTTGCCCTTCTAGAAACAAACAGACGTGCCATCACGTGACTTCGTGAAACCCCTCTATAGACCTTATGCCAAATAAAAAAGAGGGTGCTTCAAAACGGCATTCTGGGAAGGATTATTCCGTGAAAAGTCGACAGAAGTAGATCGTCACCATGGAGAAGTCTAATCGTCGCAAAGCTGGATCGGAATTTTCGTTCCCGTGATGCTTCACGATCTCCTATTTGGCATAAGGTCTATAGTCTTAATCAGCACTTTCCCATCAATGTGATCCAAACATGTTCAATCGGCGACGGTGGTTCCTTATTTTCCTTCCATATTATGGCGGGCCCGTAGCAAGGTAAACTGTTAAAAGGGCGAAATAGCTTCCATGGGCAGTGGGCGAGATATGTAAAGATGTATTAGAGCACGGAAAATATTCTTCTCAAAGTTTTTCAAGGTGTAAGAATCTTTTTTCGGCAAAGCGGCTGCTACACCACATAACTACGGATCAGTAGTTTGGTCTCATTTACTTGATAGCAACTACACGCCTACATCACTTTACCAAGAAACGGAGACCTAAGTGGCATACACAGTTTTCAGTAAACAGTAAAATCTTTATCCTCAATCACATATCTGTATTTGTTTCTGTTATGCAATAATATAAATGGCTGCAGTCGTTATGTCTTTCGCATAATAAAGAATAGTGTTAGTAAGGGTGTTTATCACTGCTAATGTGTTTGTGACAGTTACAAATTCATTAGTGTAGGAATTAAGTTACTGTCCTTCCTACGCTCCTATATAGAGTGCACTCCAAGTCTGATTTTTTTTGTTAGAACATTCGTTTCTTCAATTATCCTCGTCATGCAAACTTCATCTAAAATATGTATGTGTGGGGGGTGGGGAGTAAATCCATTTTCCAGCTAACAACTATGTCACTTGAGCAACCCTTCCCCGACTTAAAAGAATGTAAATATTTCTCCTCGTATTTTAGCCTCGAATACCTCAGTAATGAACAAGTTTGCTTGACATTTTCAACAGATTCTGGGCGTACCCCCCTTCCCGTCACCACGGTCAAAATTTCACACTGTCAGCGCTGCTGAGATGTCAGCCTTGCAACATCCCCACCCCTTGAGGAATCCCCTTTGCCAACCTTAAGTTTAACATGAGACGAGCATTTGTGTATAAAGTAATCGAATCTTTCTAGTCTGCATTCTCATTCCTAGTTGGACTTAGTTCCCTCCTTACCCTGTATACCAAGTCAACATGCCCACACCGGGCCCTTAATGACAAACAAGTTGATGCGCCACGATGCCCTTGTGGTTCCCATAAAGATTTGGCCACAATTACCTTGCGGGTGCCACGTGGGAGAACTTGCCCGCCAATTTTATAAGTGCATCATGGACCTACGTGGGCCTCTTAATGCTCAACACATTTTCATAAAAGCCTGCAATATCCAAAAACAACTCACATGGGCCCCATGTGATTTAGAGTGCATACCGGTACATCACTCTATGAATCTGACAGATGAAAATGCCAATGAGATTAAACGGGGTAAGAGCAAAGATGTCATCATAGGATTTCAGCGTTGCAATTTCTGAGGATCTAATAAATAAAATGGAGTATGATGTAAATGGGGAAGAGGTCAACTTCAAAACATTTTCCAGGTTTTGAAAAATACGAAGTCATCTATTTGTGCATCATTTTAAGAAGAGAAGTGAACGTCCTCTATCTTCGGACTTCCCACTTCCCAGAAGCCCTCTTTTAAAAATATGTTGTCATTTAATATAATTTGAAAAATTTCACATGTGCCTTTGATAACGTCCCTCACTTACGATTTGAACGAACTCTGCGTACTGGTACTAGCGTGAAAATTATGAAAAACTGGATGTACATCTGTAGAATGTACTAATTTTGTTCTGCCAAGTGTGTAATATCTCGATTTTCTTGAAAACGTTATGCAAGACAATATGAACGATAAATACTTCCCTTGAACCCTTTCCGCTTTGGAAACACTGTTTTCACCTTTTGATCCCTTATCTTGACAGGGGATAGGGGTGTGGAAATATACCTTAGAAAGGGGGTGTTTTGAGTAAAAGTTTTCTTATTATGTAAATGATCATGACAATTTTTTGCTTTTTAAATTTTTTTTAATTGGAAATCAGCATGTGTTTGGAGGGGCTTGGGAGCTGACGTCCCAGACCGTCAACTTGTACGACCATGAAACAGACTGTTAAGCTGTAACAAAACCTCTGCCCTATTTTTGAGGTAAATAGATTTTGTCAATGTGTACAGTACCGTGCTAAATTCTTACTCTTCGTTACATTCGTGATTTTGTCAGCATATTTTTCTAAGAAATGCAAAACTTTGCTAAAAACTTGTTTAGATGTACCAATAAACAGAAGATATATAGGAAATTAGAAAATGAGTCTCATAATGTCATACGAATTATTCGAAATTATATACTTATTTCATTATTTAGAAAGGTTTAAATTTTAAGTTTGTACTCAAATTGTATACCATTTATCTGATGCAGTAGCGATTCATGAATTAATTAGATGGAAGAATATAGAAATATGTCTTTACATTTTTTCTGTCCCTGTGTGTGATATGTTCGTTTTCCTGTAATCTTGAATCAAATTTAACTGAATAGTGGAAGACAATTGTGAAATTGCATAACACTAGCAGCACATGAAACCCTGGTTTGAACATAATACATGAACACTTACTGACTGTTCAATAATATACAAATAATGAATGTTTTCCATTAGTGCGATAGTACGAATAATTTCATGAGTTGAAAGATTGAATAGAACGTTCAATCTTTCAACGAATGAAATTATTCATACTATCGCACGAATGGAAAACATTCATTATTTGTTTTATATAACACCTAACTTCCTAAATCATAAATTTTGGTCAAAATTTGATTGTACGTACCACCATGGCTGACGTCACCGCCGTGGGTTAGTGTATACTAACCCACCACCGTGGGTTATTACCGAATAATCCATGGCATGTGACGACCAATCCTCCAATCAGATGTAGAGGAATTAATAAGGTTTTATATAATAAAGATTAGGACACGTGAACGGTGCAGCCTTCACCCTTTATGGACTACAGTCCAAATGCCGCGAAGCATGTTTTCATTTTATGTAATTCATTGAAAACCAATGCAAATAATAAGCATTTGTAAAAAGGAGCGCAAAATCCATCAAACACCAAAATGAATACAAGAAGTGGTAAAGTAATGTAAATGCTTAAATAAATAAAGAGGGTAAGATTCTAACAAGGTCAGTAATATAAACGACTAATCAATGGCTAAATCATAGGCATAGTAAGCTGTTCTCGATTAGGAGTAGGAGAGCTGAACATAGTTTAGGACCGCCGTCCTGGAAGAGAGGCCTAAGGATGTTTTGAATATTTGAGGGTCCTTAGAGGCAATTTCGTGCAATTTTTTGGGCAAATTTTAAGGAAAACTACTCCAAATTTTTGACATTTTTCACAGAGGGAAAACATAAGGGGTTTTCGTCCATGAATGGATGGGGGACAGAAGCATACATCCGCCCTACCACAGTTTCGACTGGGGATTTATCCCCCCCCCCTCATCTCAAACCCGTCCCATGTTTCCTACGTCTATGGGCTAAATATTGAATAAAGCTGTCAAAGGTTCTAAAAGATGATAATAACGAAGCGACAAATTATCTTATAGTTTACAAGCGTGAAAAACATAAATATAGTGACTGGGATCCTTTAAAGGATAATAGGGGCCTACATCAAAAAATAAAAATTACTAAATTATTACTCTAATTAGGAAATTTGTTTTCGCTTCTCGGCTTTGGCGAGTGGTACTATTGAAAGAAAAGTAATAAAGATAATATAATACCATGGAGTAACAACGAAACTCTATGATAATGCGTCCTCATTAATGAACGAAGAAAGATTAATCTCTATGTTACAGGTCTACCTGCAATCAAGCCTGTTCCGCCTGCGTACGTTTCGAAGACTTCGTGGGGGTATGAAACCCGTCAATATCCGAATTTTAGTATTTTAATTCATTGAACAGTATTATCCGTTTTTTTAAGATTCATAAGTAAATGGTAATTTTTTGAAGAAACATTCCAATCGAAAATTACTTACAGCTGAAACATTTTAGTTGAAGGTCGTATTGCCATTAAAATTTTACTACTTCCAACCAAATTAGAGCGTTCTAAACACAAAATATCGTAGATTGTCTAGTTAGTTAGTTAGATGAGGTTTAACGGCCCAGTTTCCAACCAATTGGTTCAAGTCGAGCCGACCACGGCCTTT
>WURT03064174.1:0-13722 GCA_009936505.3 Holothuria glaberrima | reverse complement strand
TTGTATATGTGTTATGAAGCAATATGAACTTGAAAATGGAAGCTGGATTTTTTCAGGGCGGCAACTATTTTTGAGTGTAGGCCATTTTCACTCACAGGGCGGATCGTTCCTCTAAAACTCCTCGTGGAGAACACTGGGATCTAGTATAAAAAAAAAGAAAAATATATCTCCATTTTGCATCTAAGGCCTTCGAGACAGCAAAAAAATTCATGAAGGGAGGGGGACACACAACTAAATCGTAGGTCAGCCAGAGTATGAAATTGACTCCTAAAAAGTGTCCATTACCATCGTAAGTGTAATTCTAAATAGAACAAAAAGCCTTTGTATGAGTCGCTACATTGTAAATGTCCGAACTCGGAACTGGGAAACCCGGAATCGGAATTGGTTCGAAATTAGTTGGAGGGTACTGGACTCGGATTGGCCCGGAATGGTGGCCACTGGTATCGGAATTGGTGCGGAATTGGGTAAGGCGGACTCTGTTACAGCCCTGAGGTTTAGTAATAATATTTGTTGTCAAATTCCTCCCGTCTCTTTCCAATAGAAGGCTAAGATTGCAAATCTCGCTTTGAGTTGAGCAGAAGAATGCTGAATTTGTGATAATTTCACGGGCCCAATGCGTCGTCACGGTGGGGGCGTGGCAGATTCACAGTCAAGGCTCTCTAAAGGCTATTTCTTCTCCACCGGGCCCAGACATAAGAATTCCCCCTACTAAGCCAATTTTAGCCAATAAAAAACACCTGTCCAATACACACCCGTATTCAGACAAGGGGCGACGGGGAGAAATGTGTAGTTTTTAGGGTGATGTACTAGAATGTATCGTAATTTTGTATTTAATAGGAGGGTGAAATATTTTCCAGATGGGCTCTGCCGCCTCCCATTTGGCTACGAGCTTGGTCTAAGACCGAAGCTTCCAAACAAAGTAACAGTAGCTTAGCTAACTTAGCTAAACTTAGCTAAAATTGCTCAAGGCCATACAAACACTCTGCTGCGTGTGTTACTGAGGGAACACAACTGACTGCACAAGTCATCATTGACCAAAAAGAGTGAAGCTACTGTTTGAGTTAATGTCAATCAAAGTATTGTCACTAACTGTATCAGGTACGTAGCTACGGGGGGGGGGGGCTGGAGGCCTTGGTCTCCACGATGTTTGTTAGGCCCTCCAAAATTGTGTCCTAATAAACTGTGTAAGAATTAATGATAGCGATCAATGCTGTGACCCCCATTAGGCCCCCTAAAAATTTCATCTGTAAGTAGTAGGCTATCTGATTCGCACTCAGCAATCCACACGAGGAATAGTAGTTTGACCATTTATTTAATTCAGAGACTTATAGTCCAGGTCAATGTCATGATGAGCCGCTCGGGTAGGGGGTTTCGCAAATTCGCAAAGAGATCAAATCAGGGCCGGTAGGTAATCCTTGGTGTGATTTTTGATGGGCACATTCTTTCCTTTTCCCCTTTTCTCATCTTCCTCCCCACATTCTCTTTTCTCCCCCAGTCCCCTTCTCTTTTCCGACATTTTTGCGCCTCCCCGATTTATGTACGATTTTCTTCTTTGCCCCACTCTGACTAAGCTAGTACATGTGCCTACCAAATATTACACCAAGGATCGATTACGTTCCTAGTTTAACTGAAAAACACCCTCTTCATCAGTGTGAAGACTTTCCAACCCCAATTCCGGGGGTACATAATGAAATCGACCAGGACAGATCGTCTATGAATTGAATAAATGGGCAAACTGTTATTCCTGTAGTTTGTATAGTGCGTATGCGATACTATTCTCAAGCACAACTTCGGGGCTTCTCCCCTAGGTCCACATACCTGGGGACCAACGTGAAGTGACTATTGCAAGGGTCGGATTTACCCAGTAATGGAGGCAACCTATAGGTTACGGGACCCTGACAATTTGACTTTTAGGGGGCCCAGAAAATTTCCATGACAGCGTTACGTTACGGGGCAGTAGTGTGGCGCTTTTCCCTCACTTTTTCTAGAGTACCTTTATAGGGAGAGTAGCGACAACTTAAATTTGGATGCCATTTTGTCTCCTTTGGTTAAGTGTCTAGCATAAACTGCACAATGACTCCCAAGTCCCATGTAAGCGCTGTGGGTTTAGCTTTGATCGTTTCTTGTGACAATGGAACGGGCGGGGTAGAGTATCGCGTGGCAAATCTGTTGGATCCCAGTCACAGTGAAATGGGTCAGGGGGAGACAATGACCATAGGGGCCATATCATTAGTTCCTATTTTTTATGCATGGCACTTCTGAGCGATCATCATTTCCTTTTACACCAAAAGTTCACAAAATGTTTCAACATTTGTTAAGTGATGTCACGGTGGAGAACCATACGGGATTATGCAACGAAGTTCCTTTGGAGGCGCCGGGTGGGAATCGAATCGCAAAAGTCCTCTAGACCACACGAAGGTCCCAAAGACTTAATAGGCTACACCCTGGTGAAATTTTTTGACACCAAATGGGCATTTCGATGGTATCATGTATCAAATTCAGTGAAGAGAAAAAAAGGTTTCCAAAATATGGCCCTGGGCCGGGTCTCTTAGCCAAATTGAAGGGCCCAAGCTATAGGGAAACCTAGTGTGCATGAACCGAAAATACCTTACTTTGACTCGGCACTGGGTCTATTCAGTTCTGGTGGATAATAGCTAGGCATGCGTATTTTAGGTATAAGGTTCAGAATACATTGCAGCTTGATAGTCGATTAAGGGTTTCGGGTCCATTGCCCTAATTTGGGCAAAAGAGCACTGAACAACACAAATACATTAAAGTCACACTTCATCACTTCTGGGCTGTTATATTTGTCATTATACAGGTATTTTGCATTTGAATAGCACAGCCCAGATAACGTTCCCATATAGGATCCTTAGGGCCCATATGGACCAGCATATGGGCCCATGTGATTTTGCACCCAAGATTCATAAAAGACCGGTATGGGCCAGCCCATATGACCCATATGGCCCATATGGGATAGTTCTGGGGCGCAGGTGGGCAACTGCCCCACACTGGCCCAAGAACTATCCCATATGGGTCATATGAGCTTATGGCCCATATCGCCCCTTATGAATCAGGGCTGCAAAATTTAATGGGTCCCATATGAGTGAACCCATAGCGGTCCACACAGGTTTGCTACCTGTGAGAGTAGGCTACTAGTTATAGAACCCACATACCTAATTTGGGGCCCTGGGCCCAGGTCCCACACATTGTGGAGTATAACGTAGTATGACATGTGAGGTATCTACAAATAAAGCACATAAAGAAGGACATGAAACTGTTGTTCATTCACCTTAGAACCTCACCAAGAAGCATAGCTTTATTCTAAAATCATAATGCTCTCAATATAGGGCCCTGGGCCTACTAACCACAACCTGCTTTTTTCTTTTGATATTGGTGGGACATCGGTGCATTCTAAACCCTTTCTGGGACCGATTGTTGCACCCACATGCACATCAACCGGTCATTTTCTGGGCGAATACCATACACTGACTGTGTATTGACGAAACTTTTAGGAAGCAAAATTGCTCCTGTTGTCACGTGACCTGTAATTTTTGGAACGTCAATGTTGGTACTCTCCCTATAAAGGTACTCTAATTTTTTCCAGAGTTTAAAAAATATTACAGATGAAGAAAAATGCCAGTGAAAGATAGTGAGACTAGAGAAATTATCAGAGAGTTTTCAATGGCCTATTATGATTAAATTTTGCAATGTTAAACGAAGGAAAACAGTAATATCAAACACCATACATGTACTGGGAATTTTTCTCTGTGCGCTTGGCGCGCACTCCTTCAAAAGTTGACTATTGTAATTGAAAATTGTTTCCGGCACCGTAATATATCTTTCAGAGCTTTCAGAGCTTCGCAGTACTGTGACTTGAAGCTCTGAAATAAGAGTCACTGAAAGTACTAATGTACGTCATTAAATGCACCGTACTCCTTGCAAACAAAGTCCCAAACCCTACTCATTTTTAGGAAGTGGAAATTCTCGATAAATTTACGGCGTGCTTCGCATGAGCCTTACATTAACTGATTAATCGATGTCTCATTAGTACTGTCGTACGTATGAAGACTTTGGTGGACCTGCCTCATTATTACTTCTTGTCGGACAGCTAGAGTACATTACTTTTTCTTTTTTTTTCAAAACCCTCTTTACACCTCTCGCTGTTCCCTTTCCCCACCAACTTCCACCATCCTCAGTAAATTGTCTGGCGGTTACTTTCTTAAATTTGCGATCACCATATATGACCTGTAATTTTTGGAACGTCAATGTTGGTACTCTCCCTATAAAGGTACTCTAATTTTTTCCAGAGTTTAAAAAATATTACAGATGAAGAAAAATGCCAGTGAAAGATAGTGAGACTAGAGAAATTATCAGAGAGTTTTCAATGGCCTATTATGATTAAATTTTGCAATGTTAAACGAAGGAAAACAGTAATATCAAACACCATACATGTACTGGGAATTTTTCTCTGTGCGCTTGGCGCGCACTCCTTCAAAAGTTGACTATTGTAATTGAAAATTGTTTCCGGCACCGTAATATATCTTTCAGAGCTTTCAGAGCTTCGCAGTACTGTGACTTGAAGCTCTGAAATAAGAGTCACTGAAAGTACTAATGTACGTCATTAAATGCACCGTACTCCTTGCAAACAAAGTCCCAAACCCTACTCATTTTTAGGAAGTGGAAATTCTCGATAAATTTACGGCGTGCTTCGCATGAGCCTTACATTAACTGATTAATCGATGTCTCATTAGTACTGTCGTACGTATGAAGACTTTGGTGGACCTGCCTCATTATTACTTCTTGTCGGACAGCTAGAGTACATTACTTTTTCTTTTTTTTTCAAAACCCTCTTTACACCTCTCGCTGTTCCCTTTCCCCACCAACTTCCACCATCCTCAGTAAATTGTCTGGCGGTTACTTTCTTAAATTTGCGATCACCATAAGAAAAATTATTCATCTGCATTTCAAATTACACCTGGGGAAGCAGGACCCTTGAAGAAATGGTCCAGAATGACCGTGAAAGCCGTCAAATTAAAGAAAAATTCCTCGGGGAGGACACTCAGTCTCAGGCTTTGTGTAATAATTTTGTGCAATATGCAGGCTTCAATGAAAATTACTTCCGTGGCACTTTAACTGAAGATTCCCTTGACCATGTCCATGTAAAAACTACCTGGTAAAAGATTTCATTTTATTTTTTGTCAAGTGCCACACAGTCTATAAAACCTTCAAAATCGACACTGCCTTATTTTCACACCAAGAAAAAAGTTGAGGGGAACTTGTCTCATACCATAGACAAGAATGAAACAAAGAATAGGATATAGGTTCCTTTATCCTGCCTTATGGCAAGAAAGGCACTGGGGAAAGTGCGAAAAGTTTCTTATGCAATGAACAATACTGCATTTAAAAGTGAAGAAAACAATAGGCGAAAATTAAATGTCTCAAAAGCTCTCTCAAAGATTTTTTCTTTGGCTCTCTTCGCGCACCCGTTTTTAATATTGTTTCAGAATTCAGGGTTACTTCCTTTAGAATTGGCTCTTGTATGTCACAGCTTTGTACAAACTGTTCTATTATCATTGAAGCCACCAATGCCTATGGCCGAACGCAACGGAGAGGAAGTTCTCCTCTCCTTTAGAAAGCAAAGTGTTTATCGCCATCGATCTGTGTAGTTTTACTGACTTTATAAAGATTGTTTAGTAATGATGTAAGTTGTTAGGCACGGACTCGAAATGCCATTTCTAGTACAGGCGCTAAGCGAGGGGTGGGAGGGGGGCCCAGAGCCCTCTCCTTGAGGATGCTTTTCCTAGCGTTTCTATAACTTACCGGTATATGCTAACAAGCGTAAAAAATGCGATTTTCCAGCGCTCTTCCCCGCGCACCCAATTTGGGTTCTACATCTTCCATTCTTAAAAATATTGTCCCAATGCCCCGGCAAACCCTCAAAATAATTCATTCCACCCTACTTAATCATGCCCTCTCCAGTATCCCGGCGGACTTTCAGTCATACAGAGTAAAAATATAATTGAAAAAAGTCAAATTGTGATTTTTGTGGTCTGTTAAGTGCCCACCTTATGTCGTTTGAAGTTGAACCTAAATGCATAATTTCTACATTTTGGTGAATACCCCAAAGCTCCCGGGGCCTTCGCCCCTAGACCCCGCCAGGGGCCCTGGAGTGGGCTTTTGGACCCCACACTCCGAGGGGAGCTCTTTGTGCTTCCGCAACTCCTTCGGCCCCGTTTGACAGTCCATCCGGATCCCCCTACCGCTCTCAAATCCACTCCTGATGACTTGTGCAGTCAGTTGTGTTTACGTTCTTCAGTAACACACACAGCAGTGTGTTGGTATATGGCCTTAACCAATTTAAACTCATTGCGAGCCACTGTAACTTTGCATTAGAACAAGCTCGTAGTCCAAATGGGTGGGGGGTCGGAGCCAAGGGAGTCTGGAATTTTTCGCCTCCTACGCAATACATAATTACCATTGGCCTTATTCGTTTTAGTAAAACCATCTAGGCCTAAAAGCATTTCGCACCCTCCTCCTCCGTCCCTCTTCAGCACCTTGCCTGAGTACGGGTCTAACTGCGGTACTGGACATTGGTGTTTCTTTTTTTTTCTTAAAATTGGAGGAGGGGATAGGAGTTACTTATTAGGGAGAATTCGAGCCTTCGAGGAAATAAAAGAACCCTTAATGAGCCTGATGACTGGTCCCTACGTCTTTACGGCCCCTTGGGCCCCGTTTAACCAACCCATATCCTATTCCTCTCATAAACTTAAAGCGAGATTTGCCCCTTAGTAGGCCGTCTCCGATCTTGGAAGTGGACGGAGGAAAGCATTTCACAGTATAAACCCCCTCATTGCCTCAGTGTTTGAGAATACCGATTACCAAAGTTGTGGTTCACTTTCAACTAACAATCTAGGGTGTTGCATTCGTGTTCTTGGTAATACAGCAAGAATTTAAAAATGACTGAATTATAATCAGGCAAGCATATTCCGGACAAACGAAGGATCTGTGATAGACATAGGCCTATTGTCACAGGCGATAACAGGGATTCACTGCACTGTCTGCTGTGTGGTTTCCTACACTTTGGTACGTACAGTTCCCCGGTATGACCTCTTCATCTCAGGCAAACTATACACTACAATGACGTCACGTGTAGGTGGTGTATGGCTGTATTCGTCACAACATAAATATTAAGCGGTTCCAAAAGGTGTCCAATTTATAATCTCCCTTCTGATAAGGAAAACACTGAAAAAGGGATGACAGTGTACCACTTTGCTTAGTATTTTTATGCTCAAAATTTTGTTGAAAATAGACTGTCGTTTCTGTTTAAAGAATTGGAATAGGTGCATGGGTTCTCGGGCCTAGAATTTTTGAAAATTGACACTATTTTTGGGCTAATTTGCATAATTTTTTCAACATTTTTGACAATTTTACTCATAATTTCCAGACTGATTCACCCCACCACCTATAACTCTCAGGACATGTTTAGTGAAATCTTAGGGTTATTCTAAAACAATTTCGAGCTTGATAGCCCTTTTTTCAGGGTCCCAGAATTTTTGAAGCGAAGGGCCTTTGGCACTGATTTTTGGGAAAATTTTGAAATTTTTGAATCATAACAAACTTTCAACTCAAATTTAAAGCTGGCTTTCCATATGTCCGTTTTTTGGTCCGTCATCCGCAAAATTGCCTTCATAGTAGGCTAATATAATTAGTATGCCCTTTCCATATATCCGTCGTCCGTCATCCGTCACCCGTCTCCGATTTAATCGCTACCCGATCCGTATTTTGCGGATTGACGTACGTCAAATTCCACCATATTACGTAGTTTTCTGGGGTTTTCACAAAGCAAACGTGTTTGTGATCACAAAATGGAGATAACAGACACATACTTCTTGTGAAATTTATTCAAGTTACTTTAGCTCAGGAAATCCTGGTCTGTATGACGTCAGAAGTAAAGAACATAAGGATGCCATCAAGATTGCTGTTGTTTGGGCCAGTATAGCCAGTGTAATGGGACCAGAGGGGAACACAGGTCTGTGTCACGTGTTAATAAGTGTTCATACGTGACCTGGGGCTGACAACAGCTATAAATGTAGAGGCTAGCACATAACCATATTTATGCTGGCTGTAGTAGTACCTCAATGCCCCACGTCAAAAAAAAAAGAGTAAAATCGTATCGAACTTGTATTTATGGAAAGGGATTTGACGTACGTCAAATGACGGATGGCGTATGACGTATGACGGTTGACTGATATATGGAAAGCTAGCTTTAATGAAATACAGTGTATACGAGTTTTTTGTAGTGATTTCTGGTGATCTATAAGACCTCCACAAATCAGTATGCCACCTATTCCCATGTGGAATATGCACATGATATTATGACACCCCTACTGTTATCCATCCTGAGATATGTGGTTTAAAAGAGGTTTAAAAGGTTTTTTTTTTTCTTTTTATTGAACCTCTAGTGACCTCGAGTAACCTTTGAACTCTGCCGAAAACAAGAAGGTTCGTTTACTGACTTGAAAGCATCCACATGCCAAGTATGAACGTATACAGTCTTGAGATTTCGTCTTAAGAATGCTTTCGAGTTATACCATGTTTAAAACCTAAAGGAGGGTCACACAGGACACCGGGCGGCATGGCGTAGAGCAGCGCCGGTGTGATCTCCCCTTTTTCATCAATTTTGCATTTAACTTTTTTTTTTACTTTGACAAGGTAAACTTATGCATGACTTAACCAAATTAAGAAGAATATTTTCGCCATTTTTTGGCAATTAATATGCAAATTTATGCAGATGACGTCTTTTCATGTTTTTCTTTGTTCTATTGTCTTATTATTTTCTTTACTTTTTGACGAGGGGGAGTTTTTCTTAGTGTTACATTTTCCATTCAATTCTCTCTTCAGTGATGCCACATTTGTCCCAATCGGACTTATTTTGAGCGAGATACGACCGTTTTAAGATTTACCCAAAATGTACCTCTGAAATCCTACTGCCGCACGCATATACAACACAATAATGATCAACAAAACCTCCCCACGCAGTACAATGCATGCAGACAATGTGGCTTGATCTAGAAACACGCGTGGGTTCAATACAAGCTCTGTGAGTGAGGGTGTTGCTAGGGTAACAGTGGCTAAAAGTAATTAGTGAATTGTATATAGTTTTGTATGTACAATTTTGTACAGTGTATATATGGCAATGGTAGTGGAAAGTGTTGAATTGATGACTCATTCTGTTTTCTCTGATTTTGACTGGAAAGAGATGGCTTTTGAATTTTGACACTATTTTTGAGCTAATTTGCGTAATTTTTAAAAATTTTTGACAATTTTACTCATAATTCCGAGATTGATTCACCCCACCACCTACAACTCTCAGGACATGTTTAGTGAAGTCTTAGGGTTATTCTAAAACAATTTGGAGCTTGATAGCCCATTTTCACGGCAGGGGCCCAAATTTTTTTGGAAGCAAAAGACCCTTGCCGCTGATTCTTGGGAAATGTTTGAAATTTTTGAATCATAACAAACTTTTAACTTAAATTTGTAAGAAAAACATGTGGAGACACCCCCGGCCCATAAAAATTGTTATTTTATCAAAGATCTTTTCATTGGCTTTCTTTTGATACTAAAACAAAGTCTTTAGGAGGTAGGGTTGTGGAGTTACAAATCCCTGGAAACTCGTAAGTGTTTTGGGGTGACTCGTAACCCCAAATGGCTTAAAGGGTCGTTAGACACGTAAAGAATCCTTGTACTACTGGTGGTAATGCACGCTTTGCGTAGAAGATAGGCTACATGGCGTTGAACAGAAGTGCACTATCACATGTATAGGCAATAACAGTACGAAACCCAGTAAGACCCTTGTTTGTTCCCTTAGATTTCGGGGATCAGAACTCCTGTCCTTTTCAAGAGTGAATCAGAATTTGAAAAGTTACAACGAAGAACAAATAACGTTGTTTCATATACGGCGTTTTCTTTGCGAGCACTCTTTCGTACGTGCCCGTTCATTATTACTTCATACTGTCATACAAATGGTATGGTGGTACTTCTGCTCTGCGTAGTCTTGCACCCTCAATGTCATTTAAAGATAGTGAGTATTCTACTATGCCTACAATTTAGTGCAAATTCAAGAGCTTCGGGAGGTTCGCTCCCATTTTATTACCTGGGCTTTCCTATAAGGGCCCACTTGTGCCGATATTACTGTGTTCGATATTAGTCATAACTCTGCAGCAGGCTTTTTAATCAAGTTCGGTAAATAGCATGTGTTTGGGACTGTCTTTGAAACATGAAAATTTTGCCGGAACTGGACCTTGTATGATGATTACTTGAAAAAACACTTCCTGATATACTTTAATGATGAACATTTAATTGTTCTTTTAGTATGTCTTGATATGTAGATGGAAAAAAGGTACTGAAAAGTTGCATCGTATATACAAACTTATGTCATGTGGTTACTAGATAATAAGTGTTATGGGAAGCCAAATGCCCAATAATTCGAGAAACTTGGTTTATCGATTGATAAAACCAGGTTTATTGGTCGATAAACTGGTTTATCGGTCGATAAACCAAGTTTATCGACCGATAAGCCAAGTTTTATTTGATAAACCAAGTTTATCGGTCGATAAATCAGATTTATCGAGTTTCTCAATGAAAAAGTCGATAAACTTGGTTTATTAATTTGACAAACCTGGTTTATCAAATCGATAAACTTGGATTTTCGAATTATTGAGCATTCAGCGTCGATAAACCTGGTTTTTCGACTGATAAACTTGGTTTATCGACCGATAAACCTGATTTTTCGATTCGGTAAACCAGGTTTATCACTTTATTGGAGATAAACTTGGTTTAACGAATTGATAAACTTTGTTAATCGATTTGATAAAACTGGTTTATCGATTTGATAAACCAGGTTTATCGATTTGATAAACCAGGTTTATCGAAACTTGGCTTATCGGTTGATAAACTTGGTTTATCGACGCCAAATGTCCAGTAATTCGATAAACCAGGTTTATCGACCGATAAACCAAGTTTATCGTTCGATAAGCCAAGTTTTTGTTTGGATAAACCGAGAATCAGAAGTTGATAAACTTGGTTTATCAATTAGATAAACCTGGTTTATCAATATGATAAACTTGGTTTATCGAATTGTTGAGCATTAGGCGTCGATAAACCTGGTTTTTCGACTGATAAACTTGGTTTATCGACTGATAAACCTGGTTTTTCGATTCGATAAACTTGGTTTATAGATTTGATAAACATGGTTTATCAAAAAACTTGGCTTATCGTTTGTTAAACTTGGTTTATCGACGCCAAATGCCCAATAATTCGAAAAAGTTGGTTTATCGACCGATAATCTTGGTTTATATCGGTCGATAAACTTGGTTAATCGTCGATAAACTTGGCTTATCGACCGATAAACCAGGTACCAGGTTTATCGACCGATAAACCAAGTTTATCGAATAATTGGGCATTTGGCTTGCCATATAATTGTACAGGAGGGAGTTAACGGACATAACGTCGTCGTCCAAACGGGAAGCTAAACGGAAAGTTGTTGAGACAACCCTTTTAGTATGACTTAACTTCGTCTCTTAACATCATATTTGCAAATAACAGTATTCAGGAACTTTTGCAATTTTGAAAGGAAATCTGTCAATCATCGTTCAAAGAAAAAGTTAAGACACATTCTTAATCTGTGGCTACTTCAATCATTGTACAGTGTTTCGGTTATTCACAATGCATAGGCAACAGGTACGCCTGGTTTCAGGTACAGACCTATCTTTTCGCTCTCAAGTAGCATGCTAACTTGCCAGTACGTCCAGTAAAGTTTCGGTATAAGGTCACCAGCTGCCAAGACTATGACTCTGGGCTTCTTTTCCTTTGTTGTATAGGGTCCCCAATAACCACCATTGGGCAGTCATGATGTCATTTACCAAGGACGTTTGCTTTGCGTATGCAGAGACGTGTTACTCAGAAGAAAAAAACACAACACAGCTTTGTCTTCCTTTGAAAATAGACTGCAACCGCCTTTGTCAGATATTTCTTTCCTGCGTAGGGAAAAGGGGTATTTTCTATGGGGGAGTTTAGTTTCTTCGTATAACGACTCCCTGGTTTCTACACGACTAACACTTTTATTTCAAGAGAAAATTGTCCTATCTTAAAAAAAATCTGACCGAGAAAACGGTCTTATTCAAACTCTGAGGGTGCAGCACCCCTCCCCCACCTCCATCATGCACCGAACACACGCCATTCTGGCTCGTCTCTTTCGGGAAGTTTCTGTATAACATAAAATGGATTGAAGAGTGTTTCCAAACTATTTCATCGCCCTCTTTCAAGGAATGGGGTTGGGCAACCCAACCCCCATATCTTATTTACCAAAATGAAAAGAATAAAAGCACATGTTAATATAAGGTTACGCCGTCACGGTAGTACAAAGGCTGTAGGTGCTTTTTGTTTTGATGGCGATCACTGAAAGCATTCATAAAGCGTTGATCGAAAACCTAGGCGACCGAGCGCCTCAGTGAGTGGGGACCAGATGCAGTGAAATTTAATGTCCTAGTGACCGACCATAGGGAGCTTTCGGGTATTTAAAGAACCGTTCCCACAAGAATAAAGCATTTAACTGTCTTCTGATAACATTGGATGTCCACACAGTGATTAGAAACGTATTATAAAAATCACACTTTGACCAATTTTGATTCCTTGGCGATGGCAAATGGAACCAGTGCAGTCACGGTGGCGTGAGTGCTTTTGATGATTAGCTGGTGAACACGATATCTTAGGAAAGGAATCACGGATACTTTCATATTTGATGGATTGATAATAGTGAGAGAAAGATCCCTACTGTTTTTTATGAAGGTCAGACACCACAAACCTTGTAAACACGTTATCTCAAGGTAGGAAGAATGGGTATTTTAAAACTTGGCATGTGGATACGTTATAGTTAAAATTAATTCAATTGTTTTCGTAGAGGTCAAAGGTTACCCGAGGCCACCAGAGTTTAAACTACGAAAACCCTGAAATTTGCTTGTAGCGCAATATCTCAGGATAGGTGTGAATGCGCAGTTTTCATACTTAATATGTAGATTTATCCTATAAAGAGGAAGAACCCTATTATCAGGGGTCATATGAGGTCGCCAGAGATAAAAAGCCGCAAACAATGTAAACTCGATATCACAAAGAAGGAAAGGTGGATACTCTTCACACTTTATATAAGAATTCATTATATTTAGAGAAAGAACCCTGTCGATTTTGGTGACGGCCAGAGGTTGTTTTAGGTCACAAGGGGTCAAAAAGGCGAAAACCTTGTAAACAAAATATCTCGACTTAGGAAGCACGAATGCTTTCCATACTTGTAATTTCCATGCGTTATGGTCCGTACATAAACTCTATTACTGTTGTTGAGGTCACAGGTTATCTGAGGTCACCGGAGGTGCAATCAGGAAAACTTTGAAATCTGCTTCTTATTGGGGTATATCAAAATAAGGATGAGGAATGCTTTTCATACTTGATATATAGGTGTGAGATATTGAGAGGAAGACTGTCATTTTTGGTGGTCAGAGAATATTTGAGGCCACTGTAGGTGAAACGTGAAAACTTTGTAAATGTGATATCTCGAGATAAAGGAACCATAAATACTTTTCGTAATTGTGGTATGTGGATGCATTATAGTTAGTAGATAAACGTTATTGTGTTTAGTACAGTTCAAACATTATTTGAGCTCATTAGAGG
>WURT03064173.1:1648-32474 GCA_009936505.3 Holothuria glaberrima | reverse complement strand
TGACCCGGCCAGGATTCGAACCCCCGACCTTCCGGCTGCAAGTCGGATGCTCTAACCACTTGACCATGCAGTCGGCTTTCTTTTTGTATAATACAATATCAAGGTACATTTGGTCGTACACATTGCGCTTACGTTATAGCAGCAGACATTTACCCCGAGAGGTTCAGAGGTCTGCCATAGAACTTTAGGGCATGCCCGTGGGGTTAAGTGACAAAGCCTCTTGAAGCTTAGGGGTATTTAAAACATTGTGGGCCCTACAAAAGAGAGTTCAAGTATTTACAAATAACATAACCTCGCAGGAAACTGAATGAAATCATCGTTTGTCTATTTTTTTTCAAAATAACGTAATTCGGTCGATTTTTTCATGACGTGGCGGGGTGGTTGAATGATCGTAGAGATTCTATTCAATTTTGCAAATGTATTCTCTATATCTCTGAGGAGAAGCTGGATTTGCGACAATGGAAACCAAATGAATACCCTTAGAGCCCGCCGAAAAATAGCCCTTTTACAGACAGTTTTAGTTGCCTCTAGTTTGTCTTACTTTTCATTACTGACGCTGTTGGCAAAGATGTCATCTGACAAACATACGGTATTTGTCGTGAGCAAATTGGCCAATACAAAAAATTAAATTTCTCCAAACCAGGATGAGACACCCGACAGTGTATGATTCATTCCAAGGAAAACATTGTAATTTAAAAGTTTCCTTAAGTTTCTGTGGCAAAACTGTGGCAAAATAAAAAATACCTCCGTTTGTTTTCATACAAAGTAAATGATTTCTGAAGGAAATAATCAACTTTTCCCGACAGACCACAAAACTTTCCAGACAGATAGCGCTCTGAAAAAATTATGGGATGTAGCACGTCCCTCCACCGCCATTGTGCCGCCTCTGTAAGCAGGTAAGCTAACCTTCATTTTAAGATGAAAATTACATCTTAAAATGAAAGCCATACTGCAATAGTACATCTAGTGTCTAATGCTTGTAAGGCTAGTTTAATGACTGCAAACAACACCTGTTGCTTTCGGATATGCACCATACGGATGACAAATGGGAACACGAGGCCTTATGCTCATGCGCAACGCGTAAGTGGCATTACCAAACTGTAGGTTGGATGATGCTTTAAGTCAACTTTCTGTAGAATTTAGAGAGAGTTATCTCAATATCTAACGTGAGAAAAGTCAAGTAACAAAGAAGTATATCTTGCAGCATAGATTTATCTGGCTAGGTTCCACCTTTATATTCCAGATCAAACGAATCTCAGACTTTTTCGGGGATTCTCAGATTAATTTAATTTTCCTCATGTTGACCCATAAAACAAGGACAAACAGTTTCAAAATGGGAGCATCCTTGAAAACATCAAAAATAGTAAACACATTTCACAAAATTTGTGACTGTTTTTCAGAATTTAAAATTTTTAATTGTGGAAATTATTTCTTGACTTGGTGTTGTCCCAGTTCGATGATAATTCGAATTGTCAACGCTCGAACACAGTGCAAGTGCCTAGCTTAAATGAAGAGCTTTTGGATTTGTTCTTAAATAACAGCATCTTAATGATTCAGCGTAGATGTAGTGGAAGACATTTGTTCCTGTCGTTAAAGTCACTTCATGTCTTTTTGTGTCACAAGCAGATTCGCCACAGCATAACAAGTCCGTATACTGCTGTCGTTTGTGTTCGTAATCATACACTTATTGATACAGTTTTTTGAATTGTGATAGCAAACTAAACCCCACAGGCCTATATTGTTACCCTTTTACAACGTATTTATCTCGCAACCCGGGTGAGCTTTCCTGTTGAATCAAACCTCGTTTCCGATTGAGTTCTAACTTGAAAAATAAGAAAGTCGAGAAATACGCTGGGTGTAAAAGACGACCATCGATATTTGTGTTCAAAGTTTTAACGGATGGTGGATAGAAAAACTCAAAAAGGAAAGAGGGGATGCTTCAAGAACGTTTCATTGTAACATGGAAAGTATTGTCTATCCCTAAAAATAATGGACTAGTCTAAATTTCATTAGGCTAGAGAATAGAGCTTTCTGGCCAAGAGTAATATATACAGCTCTGTTTATTCTACGGTTATTAGCATGGACATAAAAATTGAGAAATACAGACAAGAGTTTTGTGGCATTGGTAAGTAATGAGTCGACGCCGAGTCTCAAAGACCTATAAAATAATTGGATTAGTGACAACAAGCCAAATATCCGGAACAGAATTATAGGCTAGCCTAATTGCTCATGTACGTACTCGTCTTCGAAACTCATTCTAACAATAACAGTCTGGTCAACGCAATGTACCGAGGACGCCCTGCAATCAAGTGTAGTGAAAGATCTCTTCCTTTAGGACGACACTTCGTTTTGTTTAATACAAGCGTCGTATTTTATCCCCACTTACATAAACGGAAAAGAACCAGTAGGTGTAAAGGTGTGAAAATTTCAAAAGTTAATTTTAATTTTGTACAATGAAATATTTAAAAACTCTTTTTGACTGTCGCAAAGTTTTTGTAACCCGCCAAGTCAGTGTGTCAAACTTAGACTGAACTCAGATAAACTATATAAAAAGAATGTACTTCCTCTTGCACAGTTCCTCTTACAATTTTTGTTCATATTTATCTCTGAAGTACAACTGTTACTGTAAGGGATTGTTTACAGCAGATCTGAAGAAGTTTCTATCATAACATCCGGGTTCGCAGAAAAGAAGGTCGTGTGTTCGTGTATGATAATATTATTGATCGTGAAAAAGATATAAAACTTACACCATCCTAGAGAACAGTTGTAGGTTCATTCGAGTGTGTACCTTTATTTAGAAAGTTGAACAAAACTAAAGTACAGTTGTCCCAAATTATACCTGACTTAGATATCATTAGCAGGAGTTTAAAAGCTACAGTTAACAATCGTTTCCCCGGTTCTCTGTGTATTGAAGTATTTACAGGGTTAATAAGTGACGTAATATTTTTCAAAACAACCTGCTGGTTGTAAACCTATGACGGTCATGGTATGTAATTAAAGTTTCTGCTTCATCTTCTCCATTTAATTTGGAAGGTATAGTTGTATTTACAACTATTTTTCATACAATGAGTTTCTCCTTTTGAAATTGAAGCCTACCGCAAACTACTCGACGTTGCACATGCAATTTAACTCAAATGTATGTTCGGTCAAAATCGTGTATTGCATGTGGGTCGAGGACTCACTTAATAGTTTAGGGCGGCTCTAAGTCAGCAGTAACAGTCCAGAAACAAAACATGTTCAGTTATCTCGACTGTCTGGGGTCGTTTCATTTGAACAATTTAACCAGTCAGGTATCAAAAACTGTTCACGAAGAAGTAGGAGGTTCTCACATTCCAGCAATAGCACAACCTAGCTATATATTAGCTTATTCGACGTATAATATGCGGAGTTCTGTAGTGCAACTTGAGCTCGTAGACTAGAATGTGAATGAAGGGATTACGGCTAAAGTTAAGGTCATATAAAGCATAGTTAGCATTCAAGTTAAAAATTAAAATTAAAAATTTCCGTACCTACATTTCACCGTCTTTGCTGGTGATTGTCATACAATATCATTCACAGTCATTTTTTTTTCGGATATTCTGATAAACATTTCTTCACGTTATAAGTCCCCATCAACCCCTTTCGTTCCCTTTATGTTTGCATGTTGTACCATGTAAAAAAATAATTTTTGATTCATAAATACATGGACTTGAGTAGCTAAGTCTTAATAAGTTGTGAGTTTTTTCGTCAAGCCTAAGTTGGAGTAATGTATGCTAGAACGTATTATAATGAAGTTGAAAAAAATCGGATTTTCAGACTGATACCCTGCAACTCTGATTCGTCTTGACAAAAATAAGCTAAAAACTTTTGAGTAGATGGTGTCCAGATGATTTTACCGGAGAGATGATCGATAATAATGTAATACTTCCCGCGAGTAGATCTTTTCCTATTAATTCAGGTGTAAGTTATCCCGTAAAGAGGCTTATTTAGTTGGTTCAATCATAAAAATAAAAATTTTTCTCACACCTGTTGAGATTTACTCACATCTTAATGGTAAATGATCAAACTAAGAGATTCTGCAAATCTGACTCACCACTGAAATGGCAATGATAGGATAAGTAATTTAAGTAATTTGTTACCAGACACTTTTTACAATTAGGTAGTAATCATATACAATCCCTGCCAACAAAAAAGGCAATTTTTCGCATTTTCGGTAACTATAGGAAGTGATACATGAGTAATGAGCCTAATTAGAAGCATTGCCATGCAACGATTTCCTTCAAACTCGTTATTCAAAAATAATCAATATCATCTGAATGAGCCCCTTTAAAAGTTATGTGCTTTTCAGTAATCACACACGGTCAACTCTGACTGTCTTGCAAGCCGGCTGGAACTAGACTACTAGACCAGAAAACCTTGGGGGTAAAGTATTTCACTTTGATTTCAAATAATATTTTTTTTATTTAGTGCTGTCAGAGGTCATTTAACGGTACCAGAGGTCTAAAAATCCTTGTAAACATGTTATCTCAAGGTAGGAAGCAGCAACCTTTGATACATTTCAGACTTGGCATTGTAGATGTAATTATGCTAAGTCAGTAAATGGCCCCTATGGTGTTGGGTGAAAGTCAAGGATCACCGGAATTGAGACTGTCCAACAAAAATCTTGGAAATTGCTTGTAAACGCGATAAGTTACGAATGATAGATACTCGCATACTTGGTAGACTTTCACAGGAGTACGAGGGGGGAGGGGGGGCAGGCTACCCCAAAAACATTTTTGAGGCCGAAAAGTCGGGCAAAATACGACAAAAATTCGAGCACAGAATAGGTCAAATTCCGGCAGAGATGAAGTAAAAGTGAAAAAAATTGCACGAATTTTCTACCGCGTTTCCGAATTTTTGGTCGAATGTCCGGAAAATGTTCAAAATTTTTTGCTCGCTTCTCGCGCATGTGGTGGTTTAGTGGGTCTATTTTAAGCACCTGAACTTCCACGAAATTCGGGCAACTTTTTGAGATTCGGGCAAAAAATTCTCTGCCCCTCTCCCCAATTGGAAGAGTCCCACACGCTTATGTTGGAAGTTGATAGGTATGTTTGTCATTCAAAGATCATTTAAAATCACTTAAGGGTGGAAACTGCAAACCTTGTAAACACGGTATTTAAAAGTAGGAAACGTATCGATACTTCTCATACTTGGCACATGGGCGCTTTGGGTAAAGGACAAATGATATCTGACTTTAATGGAAGGCAAGTGGTAGGAGCATTGTGGTCTGCTTGTAAACATGATGTCCCATAAGGGTACCATTTAGAAGTTTGGAGCTTACCGTATGCAGCAGTGATAATACTTCCTCAAAAGTTGGGAGGGGGTAGCAGACATGACTTTCATCAGAGCTATTCCAAGCGCGAATAGAAAACCCTAGAGGCTTGAGGAGCCAGCGCTCACTTAAGGTCCCTGGAAAAAATGGTGAGCAAGATGATCCGTTGTGTAAAGTAAGGAATTCCCACAATTGTAATCCATTATATGGCTGTTTCCATCCTTTCCTAATTAGATTTCATTATATCAGCTATACTGTAAGCCATAAAATCAAGCTTGTGCTCACACTACATTCGTTAGGATTCTGAAAAGGAGTGGGGCAGTCTCTCTACTTTCAAAAGTGTGGGGGATATGTCCCGAGTCACCTACCTGTCGACGCCGATGAACGTAGTGATGATCGATAATGCTAAAAAGACCTTGTTTTTTTTTTGCTGTGGGATAAAAATTGTTCTGGGACAGCAGATATCAGACGGGAAAACATCGTAAATACAAAAGGCCACGAAGGGTAACTTTGCAGGATCTCAAACTTAGCATATGGATCCTTCATTTAATATAAACATACCTTTTCAGTTAAGATGAAACATCATAAGTGATCATTACTGATCAAACTGGAAAGATCATTGTACTCGATTGCTTGAGAAAATTAATTGCAAGATTGCATGTCACATATGCTACGAATGTACGACATGTATTAATACAACAAAGTTGCCCTCACTTAAAAAGGATAATTGTCCATGGGCTATCTAATAACATAAAAATCAGCCTGACATCGAACAATAGAAAAATCTGCCATGACATCCACGGATCATCGGGTCCAAACTTACTGCAGGGATCTGTTAGAAAGGAAACACAACATCCAAATCTGTCAGATAATAAGTACCTAAAATTAATTTAATCCCATTCAGGTATCAAACTTTGGTTGACAGGCTTCTATGTTCCTTTTGTCTAGCCTTGTTGACTTCAACCTTCCTAATAATGATCTGCCCCTTTCACACCCAGAGAATTCTGAAACAATTGCCTTTGTAAATACATACTTTGATTTTAGGTTCGTTACCCTTTAATCAATATTTTTAACTAAACGGCTGTCAATGAAAGTTTAAATACTGTATATCATTTGTGTCCCTACGAATTTGATGCGTCGTCTGCTTCGAAAATTGTCCAAGTCTAAATCATTTTTCCCAATTTTGGCAAATTTCCTCATCACTTAAAACACTCGGAATGTAAGTTATGTGGAAAGTAGTCAGTAAAGTTAACGGAAACGAAATTAATTGCTACCAATAACGACAAAAGCGTAAAAATTCATATCTTTGTGACGACTGGCAACGAAAATTTAATTGTTCAATGTAAGGAGTAAAACCATTCATTGTCATTTTAACAATAGGTCACTAGATCCTAGTCGATCATGGTATTGTAAAAGACATTTTTATGACAACAGCAAGATTACCATCGGAAACAAACATTGCTTCAAAGCGTCTGCAGAATGTTGGGTCTACTTTTTTAACAGCTCCCTGCTTACTGTAGAAAGGTATTAGACCCCAAATTATAAGCATCCTGGTACTGTTTTGAGGTACTTCACCAGGAATGAGGTATTTGTCCCTGCCACATGCTTCTAACCTCCACCAGTAACTTGCTCTTAGCCGTAAGCTGACTACAGACCAGAATAAGTCCATGACACCAATGGATTAGTTCTCAATTCCAAAGTCTTTGTTTTAGGTTATTTGCACTTTGGTAATGGTACGAAGTATTACAAGAGTGGTGCTGTAGTTTGATCATTCACATACTCTTACTCCGGCCACCTTGGGGCTTTCCTCGAGTAAATTCCCACCCGAAACCAGAAACGAAATAACATATCATCCACAACAATGCATCAGTCTAACATATCTACCAACTTTATTTTGTGAAGTATATTTGTGGATAAATTTTTAACTTTGTGATAATATTTTCATGGTCCCATTTGCCACACATGGTCTTAAATAGTGAGATTTATTGTTGACTTTTTCATTCTGCTGTACATGTTTGTACGAAGGGGATATTAGTCAAATTTGATCTTTTATTCGTTTTGCAATCACGAAGGTTCTAGTGAGTGCTGGGGATTTTATTTCAAACAGATCCAGTTGAGTCCAACAGAACCAAGATAGTACTGTTTTGACAGGGACTGACCTGCTACGTTCATTTTAAATGTAATAATCTACATTCCTTGCATGTCTGACTTGCAAAGAGTGAAATAGGGTTTTCAGCTGCCTTTAACAAATTTTGTAAGTTCCATAAATCGGTATTTGAAAGGGCCTTTTTCAACATACATACTGGGGGCAGGGCCCCCAGTCCCATGCACAGCCCCCAGTCAGCTCATTTGGCCCCCTAGTATGGTCCCACAGGGGCTTTGACCCAAGACTCCACCTGTTAACTTCGCGCTCCGCGGCTGGTTTCGCGCAGCGCGAAAAATGTTCCCTTTCGTAACATGGCCCCACTAAAAAATTCTTTAAAAAGGCCCTGACTGGTATTTGACTCGCACCAACTTATAAGTTTGAATAATTGAAACAAAGCAAAGTATGTGTCAGGCTTCGACTTTTGAAATAAAGCTATGGCTGACGCAATAATGACAATGTCGGGAAGTAAATGGTTTCTATGTAAAGAAAGTTGAAGACTTGATCAAACCCCAAGAAAAAGGTACATATGTGTCTGGAGAAAATGTGAACTATCACATACGGATACTGAAAATTTAAAATATGTAAGATTGAGTTTGCTCATAAGGTGATACCGTAAGCAAGTTTAAACAAAAAGCATTTTCATTGTTAATTAAAAATGCTGCAGTGAATTGATTCCAGCTTAAAAATTTACTGCATTGAAAAATCCTTGTGTGCTTTGTCAGAACTAACCTCTTTAGACTTGCAGTCAGGGAGGAAGCTGTTATTACAGGCCGTTCAGAAGCTTTTAAATATTGTACAAATGAAACTCTTACTAAGACATTTGTACTAAGCATGGAAATCTTAACAATTGGGACATTCCTTTAATAACAAACTTTGCAACAAACAACCTACAAATTATTGTGAGCTGCAAGCATTACAAATGCCCTTCATTGGCACTAACCTCTCTGGGTTGCGGAGGCCTTTGGTCAGATCTGTATATCTGTGCTTCACGCTCAATTTTTCAACTTTTGTTTTCATGTCTGCACTGGGTTACTCTACCGCTATTCAAATTCGTGCTTAAAGTAAATTTTTAACTTATTGAGTATTTGTCTTTTTATTTCAGTATTTTTTCCAACTACAGTGTATTCAGACACTGTTTCTCCCGTCCGAAAAAAAAAAACAACAACAAAGGGTCCGGAGGTTTTACCAACTTGGGAGAAATTTGCGATACTTGGTAAGTATGGATGGATAATGAAAGTGTGAAATAGTTCCAAATTTCAACAATTAGTCAGAAAGGATTATGCCTAGAGTTTAAACTATTGTATATTACCATCTCTCGAGGCAACGTTTTGTCTGGCTTCAATGCTCATGGTATGTACACTATGTTGCATCTTCTTTAAATAAAAAAAAATAAATCTACCAAATTTGCTGGACTGTACACCCTTTTCTCGAAATCGACGGAAAGGCGTAATATCCCCGTAAATATCCCCTTTTAGATACCCTTCTTTAAAGTGGAAACATTAGACATTACTGTGTGTTTCGTAGTAGCTGTTTAAATTTGGCTTCGTCATGATTTTGTACTTGTAGGTTTTTAGCCTAGGCGCTAATTAAACCGTGGGAGAAAGGGGATAGACGTGGGTTTTGTTAGCAAAGTCGTCGTATTGTCTGGTGTGTTTTCAACATTCTCGGTGTGACAGAGTCGCACTTAATGGGCACTAATAAGTCCAGATAGATCGCCAATTGAACACATTTTTCATTAGGCTAATCAAAATAATACATTAGTACACTATTGTAAAGAAGATATTCTAACATTATTTGTTTTATGATGGAACCTGTGACACAACTATGCCCTCCACATGGTTGTGTCGGTACCGCGGACTTTGTTTTTCCGACCCTCTTTAAGGCTTCTTAAAAACTTTCGGTCCTAGCCAAGATAACTGCTCCAGTTTTGGACGGAAACGTAATTACCATAATATGACTTATTCATGTATTCTCTCATCATTCATGGTACTGTTTTTGAGTGAGGGTTTGTACTTCCGTAGTTGTACACTGGAAGCCTAAACTTACTCATGAGAGGTCCAATCATACCTCTGTTGTATAATCACTTATGAAGTAGGTACAACCAGGAAGTGTGTATTACAATGATATTTTATTTGGCAAATATTACTGCATTATTTAAATGGGACTAGCTGTTGCATTCTGTTGAATAGTCACTAACAATCAACCAGTCTTGAGCCCACATATTTTCATAAATCCAAACGAATTTGCTTGGTGTTTACCTGGGTTTACGTTAGGGATATGGCTGAAGAAGGAATTAGACCTACACCCACCCACCGTGGACAAGGGGAAGGGGCGTTCCTCTGTCCCTTCTGGCTCATAAGTAACTTTCAAGATCAGTTAAATTAGTACAGAAAGGTTCCTGGATCACAAAGGTTGTTACCTGAATGTCTCCAAGTTCAAGTGCCATGAAAAAGGTAATCACTGCAAAAACAATTGCAAAATCTATCCCGTGGTAGTCATCTTCAATATTTTTCATATGTTTCATTATTTTTCGCCAAAATCGTCCTGAGTGTCTCTGATTGCGACTTATTGTGACTAGTCTGAGATAAAAATTTTTCCAGATGTACTCTGCATTCACTCCACCCACGGCCCAGATACTTACCAAGAGAAATACAAAGTTTTCTACCCATATGAGAATAGCTATGTGATTTCTCAAGAACACCAACTTAGAAAATTGTTTTGAATGTACGTCACGAGCCATATAATAGTCACTGGAAATTGATGTCGTAATTGACCATATTGTTGTCGGAACAAAGATGATCATGTACACTGCTGCCAACTTGCGAAAACAGTTAAAGTCCTGTTTCGTGCTCCCCAGAACCCGACGACAGAAATCAAGATCGTGCTGGTGTTTTTCAATACATTGCCTGACCAAGAAAACCTGTCTCTGGAAAGATACTCTGACCACATACATCAGGTATTGAAAATTTCCCCACATCAGCATTATAAATCCACCGCAAAAGACTGACACACCACTGTGAAATGAGAAACTGTGACAGAGAGTCCAATATATCCATCCTCGATAGACCATCATAAATAGGCAACAAGCATATATGGAAAAGAGTACGAATTTAGCAGGAATACCTGTGAGGTAAAATATTAAAACTGATTATGTTAAAAATTCAAGAAAACAACTGGTTTTTATACGGTAAAAAAGCGAAGATGTACCCAATTAGTGCACTTTATGTAAAGTATAGTTACAGTGTCACGATCGGTTTTAGGAATCGACTGTGAAGTATAAAGCAAAAATTGTGAGCAAGAGCTACAAGGGATTACGGGAGGAAAAAAGCAACCGATCATTTATGCACTTTAAAAACAGCTAGATAAAATTCAACAAAAGTGGGAGGTACGTAGAAATACTGAAATTGTTTAAAGTTCATTAATTCTTGATTTATCGCTTTACCGAGAGGCTGGTTAACACTTAATTGGGTAACTATCCCTCAGGTACACCATTTAATCAACAATCATTAGGCAAACTTTGCCCAAATTCAGTGTTTTCGCGTACGTGCCCAGTTTTGGTGAATTTTCACACAACCTTTTACAGTGTGAGAGTACGAATTAAATTTGCAGGGAAGTCGGTAAAGTAAAATATAAACAATAACCATGAAAATGCTAAAACAATTTTCGTTGTATAACTTCCGTATGGAAAACCTTTTGTCCTTCGATTGCTAATAGTTTAAATTGGGAGCATTTCCTGTAGCTGATTACGATTGATAATAGCGTGTCATGGATTACTATTGGACATGAAATGATGGCGTAGGTTGCAAAGTATTGAAATGGAAGTGTGAGTAACAACTTCAATGAATTACTTGAAAAAAAATGAGCTTATTTATATATTCCTGCATGGTATTTTAGTAGAGGTATCTCGTTGTCAGAAATAAGAATCTTTATTTACCATTATAGAAGAGTTGAACATCTTTCATTTAAAATTCTTACAGACAACAAAGACAATATATGTGCACATTGAAATGCATAAAAATGCTAAAGTGTAATACTGCCAGATCAGATTATTTCTTAGCACACCTATTAATAAATTTAAATATCGCGGTGATAATCAATATCAAACTGGTAGTAACACCAACTAAATTATACTTTGGGAACATGGGGTTACTGATATTGTTGTCAAAAATGTGGTTCAAATTACTTCTAACTTACAACTAATCCATCAGTGATGTCATTTTTATACTTTTCAATCTGTCATAGTTGTCACAGAATTGTAACTGAGTTATAGCCAAGTGCCTTAAAGATAATATTTTTGAATTACATCTTGAAAATGAGTAAGGGGAGAGATTTCTTAAAATGAAGGAATGTATAAAAAGAAGCTGAGCGCACCTCTGTTTGGTATATCAAGGAACTGCATTCTTTTAACAATGTATCTGGCATTAAGGGCCGTTGACCAGTACAAGCCTGGTGACCTTGTCTGTGTCCAGGATCGAATCTTGGAAACTATGCTCATGGTAGGAAAAAGTAACAGTTTCACCATGAAGGTCCCGTACGAGAGTGCGTGAATAATCTGATATTGCTTCCCCCACAAACTTCTCACGTAGTAAACCAAATCATATACTACTACAAGTATAGAGGCTGCCGTAACAGTGATAGAAAGTACCGATCGTCCGTAACTGGTCGCAAAGTTCAGGCCTATCATGAAATTAAAACATGAGAAAATTTTAAGTGTCTCCTATATTTTACAAGGAACAAGGCTTTTGGTGAAATGAGAGACTTTCATGGTTCAAGCTAAATGTATACTACGTAAACGTTAAGGAATAGGGCATTGCAAGTCGCCCTGTTCAAATGTTTGAACCATGCATGACATCAATACCATTTATTCTCTTTCAAGTAGTTTTCGTGGTCAAACAAAGTATACGCCACAGTCTTTAGTGATTTTCATTACCTGTCATTACATGACATTACTTAAATAATTGAGGACCTAAACAAGTGTAACAGTCATCCAATCATTCAGGATTCACAATAAAGATGTGATATACAACATGTTTCTCAAATGTCTCCATGTCTTCAGACTGCAACCGTGACTCAATAATTACTTAAGGACAAAGGAACCAGCGGACTTGATGGGGTACAAGCAAAACTGGTGCTTACAAGGGTCCATTAGTTGGACTCCACATATGATAATGTCTCATCATAGCGGTTATAAAATTGGAGCTGACTCTTTCTTTTAGACAAGCAATGGCCAAGTTACGATTGCAGAAACTCAGTATATTAGCCAAATTTATTGCTTTAAAGTGGGCATGACACAAAAAAATTAACTTTTGTGTAATGCGTTTCTAGATGTGGCCGGGACTAATAAAACGCTGAGATAGAGTTATCTTAGCAACTTCATGAAAAGGCATACATCACAATAGCTGCGCAACATACAGAACACAAATCGTGGACCAAGCTGGGATGTCGAGACGTATCATTAGCTTCCCTACAAAAGACTCAGTTCTGTTTTTGTGTAAAAAGAAAGCTGTCGGCGCGCTGTACAGAACAGCTATGCACATGTATGGACAGTCCATAACAAGCGCACCTACATTTGGGCCGTTCAGTGACAGTGTTATTGCGAATGCTAGGCAGTCACAACGCGGCAACGCGTGATTCACAATCTGGTCACTGGCCACACGCGCTGCTCTAGTATCGTAGCACTAGGTGTTTGCAATTAATGATGTACCTGCTAACGCGCGTTAGCATGCACATGATTCGGTGTGTAGAACAAAGGGTGAGTCACCTAGTAAGCCTACAGTAGTGTTACTAACCGTGTCTCCAATGACGTCACGTCTTAAGACGCGCTCTCATACGTTTTTTCGCTTTCGGATTTCAGATGGGCTGAGACCTGCCTGTATTTGGGAATTCTCATGGTCGTATTCCGGTTTAAATGGACGTCGTTTAGTCCGGAAAGCATTCATTTTATTTCAAGCTGTACCTAAAGATTACCTGCTGAGAACCTTAATGGCCGTGTTATACCCACTTTAAAATTTTCTTTCAAATTTTCGTGATATTGTGTAACTTTGCTGATTACCTATGTTTTGGTAAGGGGGTGGTGAAAGATAAGCCTTCATGGGATTTTTGAAAAGCGACTTATCTGCAGTTCGTGACCCTGAAGAGGATTTTTTTCTCGACATTTCAAAGTGTACTGCTGCTACAATAGTTCGATTATGCTGCAAGACGAATATGGATTTAGGCACAAAGGTAGTAAGTGTACATTAATATACTTGCGCAATTTAATTCTAAAATGAAAGTTCTCTTTTGTGTCATAAAACTTCAACTTTATGGTATAATGAGGATGTTTGACCTTTTACGTGGTAAAGTAGCATTCAACTGTGCCTAATCTACTTGCAGGAAATACGCTACATTTGAACTAAACGTCCACTTCTGAAATGACGATTATATTTTCTGTTACAGAATGTAAATGTAGGCCTAACTCAAATGCTATGAGTGTAAGCTGATCGACCATCAACTTAAATCAAAGAAATTAGGAGCGATAGAAACTCTGCAAGGCTAAAATACTGAAAAAAAATAGAAACTAGAAAAGGGAGTGTGATACAATCTGAAGAAACTTAGCCCACTTATATTAAGTCTCCCACGGAAGGTTTGATGGACCGTATGTTTACATAATAATGCATTTAAATATTCTAGTTTGTGACTTTAGACTGTAATGAAAGTGGAGACGCTACTTCAACATTTAATAAGGCAACTTGGAAATGTGTTTTATTACCTAAGTCTTTATCTGCATATTTCTGAACCTCTCCGTAGTAATTCCACCAATAGCTGTCACATACTGCACAGTCAACTTCTGTAGAAACATTCAATTCGCCTTTTGGTAGAGACAGGATTTCTTTGTCAGTAGTTTCGTAGCCCTGATTCGTGTTATCAAAAGCCGAGTTTCTTAAAGCTTCCTTGAAGGATTCCTCCGTGTTTTGCCTCTGTAGTAATAATAATTTCAGAATCATTGTAAAGCTTTCCGAAGTGCAAGGGTCACTTTATTTGAATCAAAATTGTTAGGTGTGTTAAGGGCGAATAGGTACCTTTTTGACAGATGATGCTTGGAAATTTACAGATTGACGAATATGCCATACGGAATTTCTAATTGGCAAGGATAAGTCCAAGTCCAAAGAAGGCATGAAAGTCAACAAACGCAACCAAACTTTGTGAATAATTGAAACAAACTCAAATGCACCTACTAGAAAAAAGTGGTAAGAGTAGTAAACCAAAGGGCTTTAAATGTATTACGGGAATCAAACGAAGTCGAAATGCACTGGAAAATACTCTATTGACCAGTAAGGCCTTAATATTGTGATGATGGAAAATCAAAACATGTAAGATTTGTGATGTATAAAACTTAACAAAGGAAGTAACAAACTGTTCTCTTTATGATTAAGGAAGTTTCTATCAGAGAGTTCCCTTTGTACAATTTCAGACTTTTAATTGTCACCAAAAGGTGGAACAGTTTATGGAAGCCATGGATTACTCCACCGTTCTTCCATTATGTGAGTAGCGTCACCAAAGGTTTTGATATGGATCATGTAGTTAAGATAAAGCCGCACATTTTGTCCTAAGCTTAGGTGCTAAAGGTAAATTAACGTGTCAAACGCGTATGATGTAATCCTTTCTGAAAAAATACCTTCCTTATAAAAAAGTATGACGACCTCACCCTGGTCATTATGTGAGAGTGACATAAGCTGGGGTAGCACACTGTATCATCAAACTTACCAGTTTCTGCATTCTCTTTTTTATCCGATCAATTTGACAGTGAAAACACCGTCTTTCGGCAGTTAGGATTCTATGAAAGTAAATTAACGCAGTTGTCATCACGAATCGTATTGTGAATGACATCTTCTTCGTACGTCTCCTTGTGATACGTTGCGATCCGTAGTTTCGAACGTCGCCATTGGACCTGTTCATCATACAGAGAGATCTTGTTCCTCTTTTATCTCCGTTTGATTGAGGACAACGACTTGCCATCCGCAAAGATTCTCTTTCCATTGTATCACTTTCCGATCCTTCATCACTGCTACTGATTTCACTCGTATAATCTTCCATTATTTAAGCTGAAGAAAAACTACACTTTCAAATTTTCAACTATAGTTGACTCAAAATAATAGATCAAATGCCACAAGAATTTCTGACCAGTACATACTTGTCAGCATTACTTGGCTAACTTAGTATATCACATACTGGTTCATTCATAATGGAATTACCTATGAGCCACCGTCTTAAGCTAGCCTAGCTAAAAACGAAACTGCGTAAAATAAACATACTACAGAATAGTTTACCACTTTAAAAGAGCATTACTTGTTAGTTCCTGATTGTCGCTTGCTGCTATGTTTTGAAATAAGGTTTTTGAGGGTGAAAATGAACACGTGTACAACATACAGCTTATCTCTCATGTAGTTATGAAATATAAATACATAACAAATTTTCCTGAAGGAAGTGAAACTGAACTCTTGCAAAATAACACGTGTTTAAGAAAGAGTTTAAGCGAAATATTAATTTTCATGTGTGAAAGAGTAACTAAATCTACGCAATTTAATGAAACTTCCATTCAAATCAGGCATGCAGTACTCGAGATATCAGCTATTGAAGTTACTACAGTTGTGATCCAAAGTGAGCTTGAGGCAAGCAGGGATTATATCACTCCCACACACTTATGAAAAATGCTTTGTTTCCCTTGTTTTTAAGCCTGTTATGTTGACCTTGAAGTTATTAGGGAAAGGACCTTCCCATGGGGATGTGACGTTTGTAAAGTTCCCATGCCTCTCATGCAATCACATTCCAATAACATGAGATTGTACCTGAGAAAATTGGTTGAAAACAAAAGACTGCCCATTAATGTGGACTGTGATGTCATATGTGCTTCCTGCTTAAGTTCACTTTGTGTTGAAAATGTGAAAACTTTAACAACTAATATCTTGAGAACCACACATCAGATTTCAATAAAGATTTCACCAGATGCCTTAGAATAGTACCCCTCTAACATGACAAAACTTGATTTGAGCTTAGACCCTTCTTTGAAAGTACATGAACGAAGTTATAATAGAAAAAATAACCAAGTAACACCGCAAAGAGTGTTGTACATTCCACACGCGAAAGAAGCTACTCTCGACTGGAGCACTGAACGTTGTTTTGAACAGCCGTCCTGGGAGAGGTCTACTTAGTACATATTTGAGGGTCCTTAGATGCCATTTGGTGCAAAATATTGGTCAATTATTAAGAAAAATTATTGCAAATTTTTGACATTTTTACAGAGGGAACAAATAAGTAATTTTTCCCTTGAATGGGGGAGCAATTATTAAGAAAAATTATTGCAAAGTTTTGACATTTTTACAGAGGGAACAAATAAGTGATTTTTCCCTTGAATGGGGGGAGCATGCTTTCCCGCCACCCTTTTTTTGTTTGAGGTGGAGATTATAAGGCTTGAAAACCGATCTTAATCTATATTTAGAAGACTTCCAAAAACATTGATTCGATTTCAGTCGTCATTAATTTATATAAGGAGCATCAGTAGGCGTCACTAGCATTTACGTACCGGAATACGAAAGTTCTGACCGTAAAGTCACTTGAAGAGAAAGCCTAGCACTTTCATCAAATTTAGAGTGACTGATAAACTTAATTGGTGACACATGAAAAATCTCCGCAAAAGTTGTAGGACTTTGTTGGTTTTGTCTCCTCTAATTTAGTTAGTTAGATGAAGTTTAACGGCCCAGTTTCCAACCAATTGGTTCAAGTTGAGCCGACCACTGCTTGTTTTCCCTTTCTCCATTGCTTATGCGGAGTATCACGCACAACGGCAGAAGGTTCCATTTTTAAAGTCTTTGGTATGACTCGACCTGGGAATCGATCCCGGGCCTCCTGAGTTAGAGGCGGATGCTCTACCACCAGACCAAACACTTGACCAAAGTACACTGGTCATCATATCATTAACCAATTAATATGTTCCTTCATTTAACTTCCATGACAAGAATAAAGAGCTGTCAGTGAAAAGGAAACAATAAAAAACCAACATTTTTAGCACAAATGCATTTAGCATAAAATGCACAAGTTTCAAGGTTCGTCAAACTTCCGTCAGTTTAATAGATATGGATATCCAATAAGCACTTGCAGCTAAGATAAGGATCAATATCAGCTACAGTATATTCACTCTTCAAACTATTGTATACATTACACCTTTAAGTTGTCATAATGCCAACTTTCACTCTAGTCTAGACCCTTACATTGCATGAGACGCAAAAGGGCTCAAGATATTTCAATGTCATTTTAACAGGAAGGGAGATTCCCTTTTTTGGGAAAATTTAGTTTTCCCTCGGTCGAAAAAGGTCATTTGTACCCGCCATTCGCCTTTTTACCCACCATTCCACGAGTTCTTTGTTTACATTGTCAGTGACACATGGGCTTTGGAACTCCCTTGTAAGATCTAATGTAATAGAATTAAATGTATATTCGGTAAGTATATTGAGATACAGGCCTTGACAAAGCCGCTCACCATCTCGCGATTGACGAGTAACATTTTCATTATGACAACCTTCATGCACACTTACCTCCCCAGTTTCGCGAATGGTTCTTCAGCCTCTCCCAGTGTACATTGCCTACATGTTGATGCCTTTACCTTAAATTATGCGCTAAACTCCTTTCCTTAATAGACCCCCAAAAGACTTATAATTTCATTTGCCGCACTCAACAGAAACTGTGATAATCAATCCTACTAACGAAACGCTGTGGAACATATGTTACATTTAGTTTGTAAACAATGCGAAACTGCATGAACAAGTCTGTTCCCTGGAGTTGACGACAAGGTCAATGGGAAAGTACTTCGTAAAATGGCTCCCTTTCGTGCTTCGAGTTAAAAATCGGTCCTTTTACTGTTCATCGGTATGCAACTGTTATGAAACCCTCTTACTGAGGATGGAATGTAGCCCTATTCGCTGAGGTACTTGGGATGAGACATATTCCTGCGCCCCTCACCATCGAATACCAAATATAATACAAAAAATAGGTGAAGTTCATATTATTTTAAAAGTTGTAAACAGTGAAAAGTACTGTAAGGGTTTGTGCAAGTAGTACGGTATTGAGTCATTAAGTTATCAAGTAAAGAGTGAGCCCGGTCCCAGCGAAATTATATTCTCTCTCCCAAATTAATTTGAAGGTACTTACTATGCGCTTGGGATAAAGGACGTTGACGTGGAGGTCTAAGAAGTACCAAACTGTGAAAATGAAAGAGAGCCCATACCTCTTACCTCAGACTAACTCAGCATTTTTTTGCGCAGAAATCTCTAAATTCATGAATTTCTGGTAGTTTCTGCTTTTTTCCTGACAGTTTGTGTGGAAAGTTAGGCAATAATAAGGGTGAAAAGGTCAAAGCCTGGTTTGATCCTTATTGTATGCAGTTCGGTAACAATGTAACACTGTCTTATGTAGTGAGTAGACATTTCGTTCTGACGAGTGGAGGTTTTGTGCCTCTAGCCGATTGGCAAGTTGCTTTGAAAGTTTTTGTCCCGGCCTATTGTCATGGCTACCAAAAGAAAATAACGGTAGGCTCAGGCTAGGGTACTTCTCTAGAAAGATCGGGGTCCGCTGCCGTACGGGTTTTGACAGTTGCCTACGCTGCACACTAGGAGCCTATGCTACACACTAGGCGATAATGTGGTACATCACGTCTCGTCACTATTTGTAGGAACAACACTTGTATCAACCATCATTAAGTAATAACCTTTATTGCACGTCTAAGCTTTGTTATCCTCAAGAGGTTTCTAGATGTAATTGCCTGCAATAACAGTAAGGTCGTATGCTATTTTGTTACATTTCAAACAAGAGACACACCCCTTATCTTGGAAAAAAATCTGCCCGAAGTGGATCAAAATTTTACTGAAGGAATATTTGTTACCTTTTTAAATCGTGCATTTAGCCAATTCATGTAAACTTAACGTTGTCACAGTTACGTTTTCAGCAGAATTTAATTTTGGCTAATATTTACAGACACAAATGACTGAGTGATTTCATGGAGAAATATAACTACATTGTTGAGTTATATTACAACCTCATATTTTGAGTATCGTTTCCTGACGATACAAGCTATGTAACCTTTTTCATTACTTACGGAAGGCGGAAAGAATCTATGCAATTACGATAACGTGTGTATGTGTGTGATTTTGTAACACACTTCTCATACTTAGAACATGGTTTTATCATATTGCTTTTGGTAGAGGTCAGAGATCATGTGAGGTCACATGAGGTCAAATTGCAAAAAAAAATTGTATAGAAAATACCTTAAACTTTGCTCAGTTTATATCCGGCTACATATGTGGATATGTTTGGCCAATGAAAAGTTTTACATGGCCGTATTAAGCTAGATATGAATCGAGATATAGGTACCTTGATATGTCCAGTCAAGTTTCATTTACTAAGTGGAGCCAGATCCAACGTGGTAAAAGCCATTCCAGATATACATATCAAGTTTAATAGGGCCACATCCAGCCAGATATAATTTGATAGACAACCATGCCAGATATTAGTGTCAATTTATATATGGTCATATCGAACAGTTGATGAAAAAACATGCCAAGCTATACACTTCAAGTTTTATATGGCCATACCAAGCCAGACATAACTTAATAGACTGCAATGACAGCTTTACGGTTTTTTTTCATATGGTCGTGTCAAGCCAGACAAAACTTGATGAAAAACGATGCCGGGAATGCATATCAAGTTTCACATGGCCATATCAACCCAGACATAACTTGATAGACGACCATGCCAGATATGCATATTAAGCTTGAAATGGCCATATTAAGCCAGATAGCACTTGAAAAAAAGATTGTGCCTGATATTTATATCAAGTTTTATATGGTAATATCAAGCCAGATATCACTTAAAAGAAAACTTTGCCTGATATGCATATCAAATTTTAAATGTTCATATCAAACCAGATACTTACTTGGTAAGCCATCATACCAGATATGAATATCAAGTTTAAATGGAAATTCCAAGCAAGATATAATCTATATGAAAGTCACGCTAGATATACTGTTAGATAGTGTTAGGCCAATTGCCTTTACAAATTCTTCAAAGCCCACGACTCCAGCATGTTAATTAAGTATATAGCTAATCGCTAGTGAGAAAACTCCGGGGTTGGCTCGGTACAGATGACCAAATCCACAAGAGAGCTCTGTTGTAATTATTCCATAATTTATTCTCGTGATTAGTCTCCTCTCAAACTAAATATTTACAGATGAATGGTACGTGATGAATTACTTTTGAACTACTGGCCGGCCATTGAAAAAACAGATTATTACTGAGCTACAAGCTCCAAAATTTACATAAAATGACTACATACTTCTCCTGAGAGTCTCCAGCAAGAGTGGCGTGAGGTAGAGACCTCCGACTTGAGACTACTATAACGGGACTGGCTTGATGATTGGCTGAAAGTGGCACGCGCCATACATAAATGACCATTTACAAAACGAAAGTGAGACCAAATAGACTAGTTACCATGTGCAGTGTCTCAATTTTATGCAAACGAGTTAATGCACCATAAGACTGTATACAGCAAAATGCAAATTTTTATATGGTCACATCATGCCATATATGATTTGATAAAAGAACATTTTAGATTTGAATATCAACCTTTATATAGCCGTATCAAGCCAAGATTTATCTTGATTACAGACAATACCATCTATGTGTGTAAAGTTTGATATAGCCATGTAAAGTCTAAAATAACTTAATGGAAGAAAATGCCAGATATACAATCCAGCTTTTATAACGCCATACCAATATTCAATTCTGTGTGTAATTTGCTTACTTTTCCCACATTAATACCACCTTGGGATGCAGGAGAACATATCTGCATACCAAAGCCTTGAAATAAATACAGTTATTCCAATATACAGGTCTACTCAACAATTATAAAATAAAAGCAAATGATGTGTGAATGTGGGCGTAGTCCGGATTTAGAGACCGTACTTTAATTTTCATGATTCAAGAAGTAAAATGGGAGATATTTATCAAACCTTTATCAAAGCATACTTTGAAATATGCACCATAGTACAATTTAAAACCATAATGCTTTTATGCATCTGAAAGTAGGAATTTTTGAAGCATTTTGTCATTTACTATTAAGTTAACAATTTTCTTAAGTTAGGTTCAGTTTTAAATAAAAGCAAACTTTGTAAAAGATATTTGAACACTTGCATTTACCGCGTTAAAAGCCTGATGCCTCTGATGCTTTATGTAAAGTGTGGACTGCATGTTAAGCTCTAATAATGAATTGGTACGGATATGGATCATGTGTACACCGCACCCCTGATCCATATCCTGGTTCAGGTAAACTTTTATAAGGAACATATATGGATGTTTACTTCTATTAAATTATATCATTCAGCACAATTCTTGTTTAATCAGATACAAATCTCTTACCTGGTCCAGATATGGGCCGTGTATAATTCCCTACATGGCACATATGGATTTGCCATAAATGAGACATGCATGGGTTTGCCATGTATGTGACATTTATGGATTTGCCATATAAGCACCATATCTGTTCCATATAAATATCTGAGCCATATATAATATATGGCCTTTATGTTATATAAAATTATATCTGCCCGATTTTTGTTCCCGCTGGATACAAATTCCATATTTGATCCACATATGGACCAGATATATAAATTTCCATGTATGACCCATACACTAATTTTGAGTAAGGGAAGGTAGGAAGTACGAATACTTTCACTCGTAGCATGTAACTGCCTCATAGTCAGAAAATAAACGCTACTGTTTTTGGTAGAAGCCAGAGGTCACTGGATTTAGATCTATGGAAACCTTGGAAATTGCTTGTAACACGATATTTCAATGGAGGAATGATAGTCATTTTTTATTTAGGTGTAAGGATTGATCATATTGAAAAGAAGAACTCTGTTGTTTTTATAGAGGTCAGAGGTCGTTTGAGGTCACTAGAGAACGAAACGTATAAACTTTTCAAACACAATAGTTCAAGACAAGAAAAAGGAAGAATATTTTTTATAGAGGTCACAAATCGTGTGGGGTCATCAGCAGTAAAAACACCTTAACCTTGTAAACACAATATCTTTAGGTGAAAAACATGAATACTTTACATACCTGGCATGTGGATGCTTTAAAATCAGAAAATGGACCTTGTTGTTTTTATGAAGTCAATAAAGGTGAAACAGCAAAAACGGTCGAAATTATTAGTAAACAAATAACCCGAGATGCGGAAGACGGAAATCTTTCATACTTGATGTATAGGTTTGCCATTGAGAGAAGGAATTCTATTGCTTTTGGAGAGGAGGTCAGAAACTAAAATAGTGTAGATGCGATATCTCTAGGTAAGATCCATACACAATTTTAATAATTGTGGGTAGATATGTTAGGGTCAATAAGTGAACCAAGGTGTTTTTGGTTGATGTCAGAGGCTATGCAAGGTCGTTGAAGGTCCGAAAGTGAAGACCTTGTAAAACGCTAATTAACATGATATATCTGGAGAGATGATATCGATGGATCTATACTTAGCATATTGGGTTGTAACGCCTATTGGGAGTAGTTTCAGGTTTTGCCTGCAGTTGGAGGGAGCTGTTTTGGAAACCCTTGAAAGTGGAAATATCAAAGAAATATGTTCAGGGGCAAGGAACTGCTAACCTTTTTTGGCTTTCTTGCTTGTTATTACAAGTTATCAATTGAAAGGATGAACGGATAACCACAACACTTCAAGTGATGGGTTAATAGCTGAAAATGCAAAATCTAATGAATATTCATTAGACCTTAAAAACTACCTTTTAAAGTATTCAAACAAATGCCTTAGTCAGTCAGCCTAAGCATCTACAATATGACTTTCTATAACAAAGATGTTGCTGTAGCAAACATTCGTGTTCTTCATCGTGGTCATTGCTTTGATTTTCGACGTATAATAAACTTCTCTTCACAGAAAGATATGCTTGCTACGGTTTGCACAATATTTAGTTCTTCCGAATACTTGTTCATTTGGTGTTGGCCCACACAGGAATCCGTTTCTCTAATGCTTTACTCACAATATCATACAGAACGTTTCCAACCGGGCATTACTTTCAACAGTAAATATCAAGACAGTAAGGTTCCACTCACCATGTTTAACAAAAGAAGACTTGATAACAACAAACGTGAGCAGGTATGTTATCTACTAATCTGCGTCAGAGCTATATATGGCCATGAAGGAACTAATAAAAGAGAACACCATTGTCCAACTCACTCTTTGCGAGTCAACGCCAACATGTTCAATATGATGACACAATTTTTTCCAAAAGTACTGAGAGTTCCTCTCCCTCCGGATTGTAAGGACTTTTATTCGAAAATATTCCCACATGTAAGAAACATCAAGTCCTCCTGAAGAAAGTACACTTAAAGTCGGAAACATAACTATTTGAGACCATACAAGAAGGACAATAGAAAAACACGTTTTGTCGTCATGCATAAAGCCTTGCGCGTATTGCCAACAAAGAACGGTCGTTGCTGCCCATGTGAAGCACGGAAAAGATATTGACATATAAACCAAAACGTACTTTCGGTAACAGTTAAAGTCCCGCGCGACATGCCATATTAACTGTCGACAAAAGTCGAGGTCTGTTTGGTTATCTTTTATGTAATTTGCTACTAGCGTCAGCTGGCGTTGAAAAGAAAGTCTGCAAAGGTACATAATGTATTGAGCGCTGGACCAGATGAGCATTAAAGTTAAAGTATTTATTAATGATATTACCCGCATCGGCTGTAAACCTCCTAGTTCCTTACACATATATAAGTATATGAAGATGCGGAAAAAGACAAGGCCGAATGGCCACGTAGTACATATGAGGAGGAGGACGCCACCTGGTAAACCTGAATTAAAAAGAGAAGCAAGTTAGTTTTTAGTACGGTAACTTAATACCCGATCCTTACAAAATGAGGGCACTGAAGTATGATCAGCAAGATAATAATTGATGCAAACAAATGCGTTTCATCCAGGTGTTAAAACACGAGATAGAGGCAAACACAGAAAGAATGTGCACTTTTATATTGAAGTTACCATTTATAATGAAATCAAAAGGTTGCTTAGGCTTAGGTTTCCAATAGAGTTAGATTCTGTGTCTCAGGAAAAAGTAAATTTAACATGTTTGTTTGTGATGTCTTCTTCACAAAATTTCCAGGGGTAGACAAAAAATTTATTTATCCTTGAACTTTGTTTCGTGTACAGATGTAGTGAGTCTGTTTATGAATCATTCTGGTCAGTGTAAGAGTGACCAAGTAAAAGCAGATTTACGAAGAAATATAATCAGTAGACCATAGTCCTCTTCCATCGCCATTTCTCCAAAGGGCTCTTTTGCTTACTTTTCCTTCTAACGTTAAACCAATGCAAGATTTGCATTTAGAAGATAATTCTGAACAATGTTGCCATAGTCAATTGGATGTGGTAGAGGTCTGTCTTGTCCCCCTATGTTTGAAAGTGTCGCCGTATACGTCCGACACAGTTTGGTCTACCGTGGCAATATATGCCTTTAAATGTGGGCAAGTGAATTAAATGTGGGCAAGTGAAGAATTTGCCATAACTTGAATATCATAGACTGGTTTTTGATACTGAGTCTCACTTTTCGTAAGTGAAGGACAAGCTCGACATCTATATCCATATAAACAGTACAAATGGACAAGTATATATGTATATATATTTATATATATAAATACTAAGTCATCAATGGTAATGTTCAGTCCGTTCATCACCTTTGGATTCTGTGGAACTTTGAATTTGCATCCGTAGGTCCCTCTACACATAGCTGCAATAACAAATACATGCATGAAGAATGAGCTAGTTCTAAGCCCAGCGGTCTCAAACGGCGTATTAAGTACTCTAAGTCGATTTGTCTCAATTTTGGCAAGGAGGTGATAAGAAAAGATTTTAAAGTTACAGCCATCTAAGGCACCTTGGAGTTTAGAACATTTTACAGAGTCCTAAGAAGTACGTATAAAACTCACATTTACGATGGAAGTCAATAAATTGCATCCGCTTAATAATGAAACGAGCATTCAAAGCCGTCGACCAAGAGAGTCGTGGTACAGCGCCCTGTGTGCTCGTTCTCAGTTTTGAGTAAAGACACATGACTGGGTAAAAGGATAACTCTGCCAGATATATTGAGTACGACAAGATGTGAATCGTCGAATGTTTGCTTTTCCCATGTTCAAACGAGATGTACAGACTAATGTCACAAACGTTGATAAAGAGAAGACTGACTAACACACAGACAGAAAGAAGACTACTTCTTGAATGGTTCCACCGTTGCCCTCCTGTATATGAGCAAACATGAAGGGTAAGTCATTATTACTGAAATTTTAAGTTTATCTTTTAAGGAGGATGGCATCGTTATCATTGGCTAAAAACAAATGAAATATACTACTTTTGCTCTTCCAGAAAATTCAAATTCATCGACTTATATCACAGAAAGGAATTCCTAAATTATGACCGAAAATACAGTAAGTTTAGTCAAGCATTGATTTTTCATTCCTTAGACAGAGCTATCTGTGTGATGCGGACATGTATATAAAATACTTAAATGAATGTGCAAGGTGACCCTTTTAGCTTGAAAATACGATATCTTTAGATAGATTGAATTAGTTTTATATTTAGCATGTGAATAGCCAATTATTAGATGATCTCCAGCGTTTCTGTTTTTTAGGGTATCTCTATATTAAAATGTGATATCTTAAGCAGGAAACTTTCGATAAGAGGAAAGTAAACTGCATTCATATCATACTGTACTTAGTAATTATTAATTATTGTGTACGTTCCCCAAATTGGTTGCTTAAGATCTATACATTTTTACGATGGTGGATCCGAGGACGCCCTTTTATTGTATGTCATTATGGATGGAGAATATTCTACGGTATGTTCGATGTATAAGTGCATTAGCAAGCCTTTCAAACATTTCTTTGCAGTGAATATTACCATGGTTGCATTTAAAGATTAAGGTTTAGTTTTTTTTTTGCACATGTGGATTTGACATCCACATGTAAAGTCACGCTCTTATAACTTATTTCGTTCTGTTACACAAGGTTTTCCTAGTTAAACTTCTTAAAAGCTTTCTCAACCTCCCTGTGTAAAAGTGGCTCCAGGGCCTTGAAACTTTAAACGTGGTACTTTTTTCATGAACCCCTGTGATTACGCGGAATTCGTATCGACGCCGTGAGATGCTTGTTTGAAAGATAATATAAAATATAAAAATATTATTAAAATAATGAACAGCTTTCACTTCTTTCCCTCTCCGAATGCATGAAAGTCTTATTCAGAATAAGTATTGAAACTGTGGTTATTCGTCTTAGGCTTTCTAAATGAATACCGATTGGATGTGCAAGGCTTTATCTAGCACTATCATAAAGCAGGAGAAGGATACCTTCTCAGAAGCATGTATGCATGTATATAGAAAGTGCTGTGCCAAAAGGCTTATGTCGGCTGCTCACTTAGCGACCAACGGCTTGCGAGCTCTTGCGATTCCTTGCGAGCTCCTGCGACCTCGAGAAGATCGATAATTTTCCCCCTATATTTTACTTAGTGATCTTCTCGAGGTCGCAAGAGCTCGCAAGGAATCGCAAGAGCTCGCAAGCCTTTGGTCGCTAAGTGGGCAGCCGGTATTAAGCGTAACAACTCCTTCATCAGAAAAATCTCCGTTGCATATGCAATACCCAAAGTGCGGATATGAGGGATAACTTTTGGAAACTTCAGCTTACCAATCTCTTCTTCAGTGTATCTTTTGACATTGCCCTCGGAGTTCCACCAATAGCTGTCGCACATTTTGCATTGGACGTTCTCTCTGTCAGTCGTTTTGGACGTTTCGAGATCAGCTTCTGCATGCTCGTAGCCTTGTCCGTCGGCGTCAAAGTATGATGGAAGTTTCGTTTCCCTGCCACTGGCATCATTATCCTATATTTAAAAGTTAGAAAAAGTGAAAATTTCAAGGTATGTTTATATCTCTTGGTCAACTTCTTTTTCTTCTGAAATATTCAAATTTTTTTGACATTGACGATCGAAAAAAAAGTTGATGTTGTAAGTAGATGTGTTGCGCAGAAGACTGAAAAAAGTATGTAGTTGCACACATTTTCATTACTATTATACAACTTAACTAATGCAGAAAAGGATATGTAAGGTGGAAATATGGCCATAGCAGATTCCAAAAAGCAGCAAGTTGGAGGTCAAAGAAAAAGAGGATTTGTCGGTATCCACCAATGTAACACCATGGAGCTATTACGGATAGGGAACAAGCAGAGAAACTTCCTTTGAAGTCATCATGGGTTCCAACATTCTAAAAGTAACGAGCCGTGAATACCCGCACGGATTTATAACACTTGGTGACAAATAGTGTTACGTAGTAGATAGACAGCTATACGCAGTCAGTGTGAATGGCATTTGTTAATACTCGCTGTGTAATGCATGAAAACTTGTTACCTTCAAAATTAAAAAAGTAGCAAAGTTTACAAACTTTTTTTCTAAAAAGTGCGCAACCGCACACATTCAAGGGGCATATCGTAATAAAGATGAAGCAACTACTTTTTCACTCCACTAATGCTCGTGTTAAGGAAACTTTCGGAAAGGCTCCAAAGTTCTTCGAAAAGATTCTGGGACATTTTTCGGAAACACAACTTTTCGTTTTAACAAAGAACGTTAATTTTCCAACCACACCACGGGGGTTTCACCTTAAAAATGATATTAAATTGACAAAAACTGAGTATCCACTTCAAAACTGAAGCTCTGAAGATAAACAAATGCACATACATATTTGATACCAGCAATGCATGTTCATGAGGTTTAAAAAAGTGAAAACAGCTGTTTGTTTGAGTGTAGTGTCACAAGCAAAGCTCAGTGTCGGAACCCTTCTTCAAAGGAAATGCCAAAAATGACTTGGGTAATGAAACCTTCTTATGAAAACTAAAGTTTTGAAAGGCAAGTGAGAGAGCGTCTTGAATTGAAAGGATCACGAGTGTTTTATTGCATTTGAGGAGTTCTGCTTTAACTCCATAGCTCCATGGTAACACAAAACTTTGTAAATAGACTTCTTCGCTGGAATACAAATGTGCCATCTTTCTTCAACCCTTGACAAATGCACAATATAATGGCAAACAAAGCAATTAAGATAAACCCTTTGTTCTTTGATTTGTAGTGATTGTGTGCATCATTGTTCCAACTTAAATGTGTTGAATCGGAGATCTGGTCGTCAAAGTATGGCCGGCTGATAACTGGAGGGGTGGGGCTGAACCGTCAAAAATAATTTTTCTTAGTCGCTAGAATAGACGTGTTGGGCTTGGATTTTGCTGTAACAAAAAGTACCACAGATTAAGTCCATGGATAATTTTTGTCGGAGAAAAAAAGGCTTGTAACAACTGTTTTTGGCTTCCATAAATAACCATCACACTACCCAACCTTTTCGTTCAAAGTTAAAGCTATTTAACGTTGGACGAGAAATTTTCTCCAAAGGAAATTCCCTTTGATCTGTGATATTGACGTCTAAAAAACCATAATTTTAAAACTCAAAAATTGTGCGTGATTATACGTGTTACGGTACAATTTCCTTCCCAGCTTGCACTGTTAATCCAAGTTTTCCAACTGGCTTATTGAGTATGGGATCGCCATTGTCATCTTGGTAAATGGCACTGTCTACGACTGCTTATTTAATATAACACACACCAATCATTTTAACTTCCTTAATATTTGAGGGGTATCTTGCCCGGTCTCTTAGGACAAGAAGTACTATCCAGTATCGCGGTTTTGCAGCTTTTAATGACGCTATCATGAAACCGGACATCATCAGTTAACAGAAGTTTATTTACTATGGTAAGTGGATGGAATAGGTGTGGAGATCGCAGTTGAAACGACATAATTAAAGCATATGATGATAATGGAAATACCATCATTTATTGTTTTACATTCTATGGAAACTTTGTACATAGTGAAAAACATTTTTGTAAGATCAGGAGATCTTTTGAATTTCTCATCAATGCCATGCATTGAAGTCTTTAGTTTCTCAGTCGACAAGAACATATATGGCGGCTTTAATATCTGCGTCATGCAATACCGTATGAACATAACAATGCCTACACGATCACGGTCTACCATGTATTTAACCTGGGATTCGTAAAGGAAGACTGCGATGTTGACATCACGCAACTTTACGCCTACTTCACACATCAGATTGCATTTGTTCATACTTTATCCAGATTGTATCTTCAGATTTTCATACTGAATGGGCCAGTCTTATTTAATTCTGTGGAACACTTTAATGGTTCAAGCAGCATGGCATGTGGAAGAAGACAAAACAACCAATTTTGTCAGGCAATAGGTACTTGAAAAAGATTAAATTCTTTCAAGTGTCAAAATCTGCCTGGTCTTAATGTTCCCATATTTAAGCCTCTCTTGATTAAACCCATTAATGATAACCTACATCTGTCATAGGGGAGTAGTAATGAAACGAAGGTCGTTGTTGAGACATGTCTGGATCTCAAGTGTGTATCCGATCGAGGACTTCAGTTTTCAACCAACGTTGAAATAGTACAAAATCTATTTTCCCTCAATATAATAACTTTGATGCTTGAAAAATTGGTCAAATCGAAAGTACGTATCTCAAATTACACTTAAAAGGCAAATTTTGAGGAAACTCGTCAATATCGTTAACTAAAATAAGATTTTTTGTGCCCAGTTACGACAAAAATTAATTATTTCACACTTATATATACCAATTGGCTATGAAAATAGTTCCTGGTAATGAGTTCTTTCCTTTCATTGCCTACAGAATTTTGGAAGTCGTGGCTAACACTTTCCTGGCCCAACTAAAGACAAGCAAAATCAGCATTGTAGGCGAGGCCAGAATGACAACATACGTACTGTGTAACGGTAAGTTACAGATCCTAAGGCAAAGCTTACTAGATTGCCTTTTATTTTCTAAACAAAGGTCATACAAACATGGACAACTCTTAAAAGTAATGAAAATCGGTCACTTCCTATTGCAGTGGGCGGAGGGGCAAGGTCGGTAGAAGAGCATTCACAGCCTGCATAAAGAGTTGCTTATTTTCATGTGACTGAGATATTGTGCAAACAAGGACTTCTGTTTTTGCAATCTCACACTGCAAATGTTCGGATGAAGTTTTTTCCTTGGATTATCCAGACGGATATTTCAAAGGATGTAACTTCGATGTTTTTAAGCATGTTTTTGTTTGGTATAAGGATGTGCTTATATCCCATCCTACGACAAAGAGAACATTTTCGGTGCCCTGACGAGCCTTACTTATGAAGCTGCCAGCACTTCCAACATGGAAAAATGGAAACGGTACAAATGTCACTATGTTGCAGGTACCTCTATACCGAA